>JAULKK010120472.1:0-17212 GCA_032355705.1 Rubia peregrina
TACCTTCTCCGAACCAAAATAGCCAAAGAGAAAAAAAGAAAATAAAAACTACTAGAATATACTCACACATAATATACCCAAACACCTAAAAAATATACGTCTCTTCCCCGGCAGCGGCGCCAAAATTTGGGAGGTCGTCGCCATACCTCTCAAAGATGCTATTTTTAACCCTTTTTACTTACTAACTACAACTATGGAAACAATTCTTATTTTGTTAGGAAGGCCGTGGCAATTTGATCGTAGAACTATGCATGATGGTTATTCTAACAAAATTACTATGATTAAGGATAGAACCATGTATACATTGTTGCCATTATCTCCTATTGAGGTTGTTGAAGCTCAAAATGCATGAAAAATGAGAAATAAAAGTATGCGACTGAGCCAGGGGGAGTGGCCGAACCCAACCCTAACCCTAGGGAGGCGAACGACCACAAGACAAAATCGGATTGAAACCCTAAAAGGGATCTCATTGGTCCTAAAGCTCTGGCCGATGCAAAGCTCAAAGGTTTGAAGCCTAAGGGTTTTGATTTAGGTAAGTCGGGTAAGCTTGGGAATGATTCTGATAATTCGCAAAAAGTTTTATCTTCATATATTAGTCCTTTACCATCCATATACATGATGAAACGTGAGCTATCTATTGATTAAGGTAAATCATTTTATGCATCTATTCGGGACGTGACTCGCACTTTATCTACTCATTCTCATGTTTTGATTTTACATTTTAGAGAGATTTTATTCTCCAATGAGGATATACATGTGCATGTTTCTCCACAGTTTGCTAGGTTGTTACAAAATTTTGAAGATGTTTTTCCTGAGTCACTGCCGCATGGACTGCCTCCATTGCATGGCATTAAGCATCAGATTGACATGATTGTGGGTTTAATTATTCCTATTCATCCGGAATACAAAGCAAACCCTGAAGAAACAAAGGAACTACAACGACAAGTAGAGAAGTTACAACAAAAAGGGTATGTACGCGAATCTCTATCTCCTTGTGATGTGCCTGTCATTTTAGTTCCTAAAAAGATAAAACTTGGAAAATTGCATTGATTGTCATGCTATAAACAAGACAACCACTAAATACCGTCATCCTATTCCTAGATTATATGATATACTTGAGGATTAGCATGGTTCTATGATCTGTACGAAGATTGATTTAACTCAGGGTTACCATTAGATTCGCATTAATGAGGGGGGTGAAGGGAAAACTGCATTTAAAACTAAGTTTTGTTTTATATGAATGGATTGTTGTGCCTTTCAGATTGACCGATGCTTCTAGTACTTTTATGCGATTGATGAATCATGTCTTAAGAAAGTCTATCGGTAAATTTTTTGTCATTTATTTTTATGATATCTTGATCTATTAAAAATCTATCGATGAACATATTAAGCATGTTGAGATGGTTTTGTTGCACTTCATGAAAATCATTTATATGCAAACACCAAGAAGTGTACTTTTTGTGCTTCGGAAGTGGTGTTTCTCAGTTTTGTGTTCTCTAAGAAGGGCATAAAAGTCGATGAAACAAATGTAGAGGCCATTAAGTCCTGGCCGAGACCATGTAATGCTAATTTGGTACGTTCTTTTCATGGTTTAGCTAGTTTTTATAGAAGGTTTGTGCGTGATTTCTCATCAATTTGTTATTCATGGTGATCATGAAACTTTGAAATACTTTAAGAGTCAGATGAAGTTAAATAAGTGTCATACTAAGTGGTCTAGTATCATTGAATGTTTTCCTTATGTGTTACGATACAAGAAAGTTAAAGAGAATGTTGTAGCTGATGCTTTGAGTCGTAGACATGTATTGATTACACACATGGAATGTGTCTTCTTTGGACTGTCTTTCCCGTAGGATCTTTAGGCCATTGATCCTGATTTTTCATCTGTCTATGCTGCATGCGAAAAAGGTTTATTTGATAAATATTTTTGGCATGAAGGGTTTCTTTTCCTAAATAATCGCTTATGTGTTCCTCAATGTTCTATACGCGAATTACTTGTTAGAGAAGCTCATTCAGGTATTTTAATGGGACATTTTGGTGCATTAAAAACTTATAATTTGTTGAAGGAACACTTCTATTGACCAAAATAGCCTCTACATGTTGATATGATTTGTAGGAATTGCATTGATTGTTTGAAGGCTAAGTCTAAAACTACACCTCTTTGATTGTATACTCCTTTACCTATTCCTACATATCCTTGGGTTGATATTTCTATGGACTTTGTACTCGGATTACTAAGATCCCAAGCATGTAATGATTCTATCTTTGTGGTTGTTGATAGTTTCTCGAAGATGGCACATTTTATTCCTTATAGGAAGACTGATGATGCGAAACATGTCGCGTATTTATTTTTCAAAGAAATAGTCCGTCTCCAGGGTATTTCTACATCAATAGTCTCTGACAGGGATGTCAATTTTTTGTCCTATTTTTGGAATACATTACGGGGCAAGCTAGGGACAAAGTTGCTACTTTCTACGGAAAGTCATCTGCAAGCTGATGGTCAGATTGAGGTCACAAATAGGACATTGGGCGCCCTTCTGCATGTTCTTGTCCCAAAGAACATGAAGAATTGGGAATCTTGTATGCCTATAGCAGAGTTTGCTTACAATCGCACTAAACATACTTCTACTTCTTTATCTCCATTTGAAATTGTTTATGGATTTTTACCAACTACCCCTCTTGATTTACTTCCTTTGAATTATAAGAGGTGAAGAATTTGGATGGAGAAAAGAAAGATGATTATGTGAAAAGATTACATGAGAAGGTGCGATTAAAGATTGAAAGCAGAAATGCGCAGAATGCTTCCAAGGCTAATGTTGGCCGTCGGCCAATGGTGTTCCAGGAAGGGGACTGGGTTTGGTTGCAATTGAGGAAGGAAAAGTTTTAAAATTCCAGGAAATCTAAGATAAATCCGCGTGGTGATGGTCATTTTCACGTGTAGAACGTGTGAATGACAATGCTTACAAGATTGATCTTCCTAGGCATTATGGTGTTAGTGCTAATTTTAATGTTGCTGATTTATCTCCCTTTAACTTTGAAGACGATTTAGTTTTGAGGGCAAAACCTTTCCACCAGGGAGGAAATGATGGAGAGGGTATGACTACCACTATAAATGAAGACATTCCACGTCTTGATCAAACATTCAAGGGTTATGTTTGTGATCCTCTAAGTGACATGGTTGGACCTATGACAAGGTATAGAATGAAACTTAGAGATGTTGTATTGAATGGTTTGATTGATCTCCTTCATGATGAAGAACTTATGAAGAAGTCGACAAGTACTTGGATTACTTATTCAAGGTTGTCGATTAATTGAAGAAATTATGAAGAACACTATACTCTTTTTCCCACTGTTTTTTTAATGAGGTAGTGTGATCATTGTAAAACGTTTAATTTTTTTTTTTGGACTGTGAATAATCAGCCATTTAGGCCTTAGGAGAACAGTTTGAAAATAACAGTCCATTAGGGTTTAGGTTATTCAGTTTTATTCTGATTAGAATTAGATTTGGTAAGATTATATAAGGTGATATTTGTCTAGTCTTCTAGATCAATTCGGCTGAGAATTATAGCATGATAGGATTTGATTTTTGATATTTTAGTTAGATATAGTTTTAGCTCTCTTAAGATGCCATAAGTTGATTCAGATTCAAATTGTGTTAAGGGTAAGTTGGCCAAAATTCTCCATATAAAAAGAGGGGATGGGAATGGTTTTTAACAACATTATTCCACAATTATATTCAGATTTTTGAGATATTCTCATTATCTTCATTTCTACTTAAACCTGTGGGCTATTTAATTTTCAATTTTCCTTGCGGGCTAGAATTATATTCGTACCCTGCGGGCTAGACGTTCATAGAGAAACCTTGTAAGTGTACCCTGCGGACTAGATGCTTATAAGTCGAGTTGAGTGTACCCTGCGTGCTAAACGCTACGATTTGTGCATTTATTTGAGTTGGGTAAGATTCTCAAATAAATAAAGATTCAATTTTTCGCAATCCAAAGTTTTTACAAGCAGATTCATATCATAGGTTTGTGAAAGGTTATTTTAAAAAATTATATGGAGGGAGTGTCTATGGTCACTTCCCTATTATTTGAAGTTAATTTAAGTGAATTTTATTTTTTCTTTATATATTTAAACATTAAACTTGTTTGTGTCTGATAATAAATTCTTTCTAAATAAAACTACTCAATCATTATAAATGAAATAGGAATTTTTCATATTTATCTTATTGGACAACTAAATATTTAGTGTGTGTTATGATGAATGTTTATGAAGATAACTTTATATATTCTATCGTATATTTTACATAATTAGAGTAATTGTTATTATACTATAAGATCATTTTTTATCTATTATCACGTGGGAAAAAATTCTAGTTCTTTTAAGCCATTAACTTAACAGTTGGAAACTGAAGCTTTATGTGATTTGAGAACCCATGAAGAAATATTATTAAAAAGAATAAAATATATCAAAAACTAATGACTAAAACTCACAAATAAAAATGCAATCTTTATCTGCCTTATATATTTCTATCATCTATGATGTACTTGAAGTCCTCTACCTTTAGCATGTCAGTCGCCCCCAAAATGATTTTTTGCACCAAGTTGTAAAGCTGCCAAAAAAAGAAGTGTTATTTCCGCATAGAATTTCCTCTCATTAGTACTTGAATTACTAATTTATTCTTAAATCTACATAGAATACTCACTAATCTAGAGTTAAATTATACAGATCTGCATTGAATCAAGAGTTATATTGCACTTAAACTACAATAATAATATGATCTAATGCCTCTAAGGAATGTTTTGCAGTTTAAATAACTGTTTAGCATTTTCGAAGGAGATCTTGTATCTCAAACTTATCAAATTAAAAAGAACCGGAATTAGAACTTTTATACATAGTCTATCCTAAATATAGTGAAGGGATCAAGGAAAATATCGCACAAAGATATATTTAAGGATTGCCTTTTTTTTTGAAGTGACATCATTGGAAGTCGTAAAAGATGGATGTTTGGCAGCAACAGATTTTCAGGCACCACCCATGGTGGAGAGGCCGATGTCTATGTTGGATCTGTTAGAGTTGCAACCTAAGACGATGGAGAAATTTTACATGAAGTAAACACAGTCCATGTTTTCCAGTATGGAAAGTCCGACATCCATATCGCTACCCTCTACTCGCCACCGTTGATGCCCTTTTCTCGTAAATTTTGAAGTTTACTATTTTTAGGGTTGTGAGATGTTATTTAAAACCTAATTGATGAGGCGTATGCAATATAATATACCAATGTCACGTGTGATAAAATTTCATTGTTGATAAAAACCATCGACTTAACCGTTAGAAACAGAATCTTAATAAAATTCTAGAACTTATAAAATTGAACTAACCAAAATAAAATATAATCTAATGATTAATACTCACAAATAAAATTTTAACTATCCAAGTTGTAAAGCTACACATTAGCACTTGAATTGCTAATTTATTCTTAAATCCACATAGAATACTCACAAATTTAGAGTTAAATTATACCGATCTGCAATAAATCAAGAGTAATATTGCGCTTAAACTGCAATAATAACATGATCTAATGTCTCGAAGGAATGGTTTGTAGTTTAAATTACATTTGAGCATTTTCGAAGGATATCTTGTCTCTTGTACTCATCAAATTAAAGAGAACCTGAATTAGAACATTCGTACAAAGTCTATCCTAAATGGAGTTAAGGGATGAAGGAAAATATCCCATAAAGATTTATTTAAGGATAGTCTTTTTTTCTTTTTGAAGTGACATCGTTGGAAGTCGTAAAGGATGGAGGTTTGGCAGTAACAGATCTTCAACCACCACCCATGGAGGAGAGGTCGATGTTGATGTTGGATCTCTTAGAGTTAAAGCCTAAAATGATGGAGTATTTTACATGAAGTAAACAAAGTCCACGCGTTCCAGTATAGAAAATCTGACATCCATGTCGCTACCCTCTACTTGTCACTGTTGATACCCTTTTTGCATGAATTTTGAAGTTTGCAATTTTTGAGGGTAGTGAGATGTTATTTAAAGGCAAATTGATCAGGCGTATATAGCATAATATACTAATGTCACGTGGGATAAAAATTCCTTGTCGATAAAAACCATTGTTTTACGCGTTAGAAATGGATTCTTAATCAAATTTGAGAAGTGCTGCATGAAAATGATGGAACTGACAAAAATAAAGCATAATCTAATGACTAATCCTCAAATATAAAAATTTAACTATCTTTGTATTAGGAAGTTTAAGGGAGTCAAACACTGGGATTTCCGATGCGACTTTTGGTTCTTTCTATATACGTACTCTTAAATTAGCTTGTAGATTTTTATAGTTTCACCATTCAATTGATTCGGGAAAGGTATCAAAACTTGTTTTGTAAGCCATTTGTAAACGGTAGCTTAGATTCTTGACCTAATTCTCCAACTACGGAAAATTAAACTCGGCTCTAGTAAGTTGAACATAAAGAAGTATCCCTGTAAAAAATGCACAAAATACGCATTAGTGTAAGTGCAAATTTTAGTAATTGGGCCTGGTGAAAGAATCTGCGTTGGTTAAATTAATTGCACAAAGAATTTCTACATATCATGGATGTGTGATGAATCAACATAAAAATGACCTGACTCAATCCAAACTAATCCCAATAAGATAATATATGATTGAACACACCAGACCTTAACCTGCTTACAAAAATTAAAGGCATCACCCATGGAGAGGAGGTTGACGTCAATGTATACGTTGAATTTGGATTTTTTCCGATGCTGCCTAGGAAAATGGAGCATGTAGTACTCAAAGTGCTCACCATTAAGTATGGAGAATCCAACGTCCACATGTTGTCTTTTACATTGTAGCCACCACTACCTTTTTCTTTGGTATTTTTAAAATTTTCTTTTTTAAGTTTGTGAAAGGTTATTGAAAATATTTATATAGAGGGAGTGTCTATTGTCACTTCACCACTATTTGACTTTATATTAAGTAAATTTTAATAGTTCTTTAAATATTTAAACGTTAAAATTTAAAGTAGAAAATATTAATGACCAGCAACTTGTTTGTGTCTGATAACAACTTCTTTTCTAAATAAACCTACTTAATCATTGTAAATAAAATAGGAATTTATCATATTTATCTTATTGGACAACTAAATATTTAGAGTGTATTATGATTAATTTTTATGAAGATAACTTTATATATTCTATATTATATTTTGCATAATTAGAGTAATCATTATTATACTATAAGATAATTAATGATCTATTATCATGTAAGAAAAAATTCTAGTTCTTTTAAACCATTAACTTAACAGTTGAAAACTGAATCTTTATGTGATTTGAGAACCCATGCAGCAATATTACTGAAGTGAAGTAAATGTCTCCAAAATCAATGACTAAAACTCACAATTAAAAATGCAATCATTATCTACCCTATAGTTTTCTATCATCTATGATATTCTTGACGTCCTCGACCTTTAGCATGTCATTCGCCCCCCAATATTGTTTCTTTGCACCAAGTTGTAGAGCTAGCAAAACAAGAAAAGTGTTTTTTCGCACATTAGCACTTGAATTACAAGTTTATTATTAAATCCACATAGAATACTCACTAATTTAGGGTTAAATTATACCGATCTGCAATGAATCAAGATTAATATTTAGTGAAACAGCAATAATTACATGATCTATTGTCTCTAAGGAATGTTTTTTAGCTTAAATAACAATTGAGCATTTTCGAAGTAGATCTTATCTCTCGTACTCATCAAATTAAAAACAGACTGAATTAGAATTTCTGTACTGAGTCTATCCTTAATGTAGTTAAGGGATCAAGGAATTTATCGCACAAAGATATATTTAAGGATAGCTTTTGAAGGGACATCGTTAGAAGTCGTTAAAGATGGATGTTTGGCGGCAAAAGATCTTCAAGCACCACCCATGGAGGAGAGGTCGATGTGATGTTAGATCTCTAGCTTAGAGTTGCAGCCTAAAACAATGGAGTAATTTTACATGAAATAAACAAAGTCCGTGCTTTCCAGAATTTTGAAAATGCGACATCCATGTCGCTACCCTCTACTCACCACCGTTAATACCCTTCTCCCGTGAATTTTGAAATTTGTTATTTTTTAGGGTTGTGAGATGTTATTTAAATACTAACTGATGAGGTGTATATAATATAATACACTAATGTCACGTGTTATAAAATATATGTGTCGATAAAAACCACTGACTTAACCATTAGAAATTGAATCTTAATCAACTCGTGCATGAAAATGATTGAACTGATAAAAATAAAGTATAATCTAATGACTAATACTCACAAATAAAAAATTAACTATCCTTGTATTGGAAAATTTAAGGGAGTCAAACATTGGGATTTGTGATGCGACTTTTGGTTCTTATTATAGGGATTAAAGATTCGGTCTTCAGTTTGTTGATACGTATTCTTAAATTAGCTTGTAGATTTTTATAGTTTCAACATTCAATAAACTCGGGAACAGTATCAAGATTTGCTTTGTAAGCCATTTGTAAAAGGTATCTTAGATTCTCAATTGAAAATTAAACTCACCTCTAGTAAATTGCAAATGAAGAAATGTCCCTGTAAAAAACTACACAAAATACGCATTAGTATAAATGCAAATTTGTGTAATTGAGCCTGATGATAGAATCTACAATGGTTAAATTAATTGTAGAAAGAATTCCTTCATACAATGGATGTGTGATCAAGCAACATAAAAAATGATCTGACTCAACCCAGACTAATCCCAATAAGATAATATATGATTTAACCCACCAGACCTGAACCTGCTTACCCAAATTAACATCACCACCCATGGAGATGAGGTTGAAGTCAATGTAAACGTCGAATATGGTTTTTTTCAACTACAGCCTAGGAAAATTAAGTATTTTTAATGGAGTACTCGAAGTACTCATCATTAAGTATGGTGAATCCAACCGTCCATGTGTTGTCTCCTCCGTTATGGTCACCACTACCTTTTTCTTTGGTATTTTTTATATTTATATTTTATTACGTTTCTGCAAGGTTATTAAAAGAAATATGGAGGGAGTGACTTCACCACCATTTGACTTTATATTAAGTAAATTTTATTTGTTCATGAAATACATTAACATTAAAAATCAAAGTAGAAAATATTAATGACCAACAAATTGTTTGTGTCTAGTAATAAATATTTTTCTAAATAAAACTAATCAATCATTCTAAATGAATTAGGTATTTATCATATTTATCTTATTGAACAACTAAATATTTAGTGTGTCTTAATATTAATGTTTGTGAACACAACTTTATATATTCTATATTATATTTTACATAATTAGAGTAATCATTATTATACTATAAGATCATTAATGATCTATTTTCATGTGGGAAAAAATTCTAGTTCTTTTAAACCATTAACTTAAAGGTTGGAAACAATTGAGAACCCGTGCAGAAATATTATTCAAATGAATAAAATATTTTCTAAACTAATGACTAAAACTCACAAATAGAAATGCAATCTTTATCTACCTTACATTTTTCTATCATCTATGATGTACTTGAAGTCCTTAAACATTAGCACATCAATCGCCCCCAATATTTTTTCTTTGCACCAAGTTGAAGAGCTGACAAAAAAAGAAAAGTATTTTTTCCGCACAGAATTTCCACTCATTAGCACTTGAATTACTAGTTTATTCTTAAATCCACATAAAATACTCAATAATCTAGATTTAAATTATACCGATCTGCAATGAATCAAAGGTAATATTTCACTTAAACTACAATAATAACATGATCTAATGTCTATAAAGAATATTTTTTTGTTTAAATACCAGTTGAGCATTTTCTAAAGAAATCTCATCTCTCAAACTCATCAAATTAAAGAGAGCCTGAATTAAAACGTTCGTACGGAGTTTTTCCTAAATGTAGTTAAGGGATCAAGGAAAATATCACACAAAGATATATTTCAGGACAACCTTTTTTTTACTTTTTGAAGTGACATTGTTGGAAGTCGTAAAAGATGGATGTTTGGCAGCAAAAGATCTTCAAGCACCACCCATAGAGGAGAGGTCGATGTTGACATTGGATCTCTTAGAGTTGCAGCCTAAAATGATGGATTAATTTTACATGAAGTAAACAAAGTCCATGCTTTCCTGTATGGAAAATCCGACATCCATGTTGCTACCCTCCCCTCGCCACCGTTCATACCCTTTTCCCGTGAATTTTGAAGTTTGCTATTTTGAGGGTTCTGAGATGTTATTTAAAGGCTAATTTATGAGGTGTATATAACATAATATACTATTTTCACGTGTGATAAAATTTCCAAGTTGATAAAAACAATTGACTTAACCGTTAGAAATGGAATCTTAATCAAATTCGAGAACTCGTGCATGAAAATGATTGAACTAACAAAAATAAAGCATAATCTAATGACTAATACTCACAAATAAAAATTTAACTATCCTTGTATTTGGAAATTTAGGGGAGTCAAACATTGGGATTTCTGATGCGACTTTTGGTTATTTCTATAAGGATTAAAGATTTCTTTTTCATTTTTGTTGATACATATTCTTAATTTAGCTTGTAGATTTTTATAGTTTCAGCATTCAATAGACTCTGAAACATTATCAATGTATTCCATTTCCAAAAGGTATCTTAGATTCTCGACATATTTCTCCGACTATGAAAAATTAAACTCACCTCTAGTATGCTGCGCATGAAGAAAAGTCCCTGTTAAAAATATTTCAAAATACGCACTAATATAAGTATAAATTTTAGTAATTGAGCCTAATGATAGAATCTACAATGTTTAAATAAATTGCACAAAGAATTCTTACATACCATGGATGTGTGATCAAACAAAGTAAGAAAATGACCTGACTCTACCCAGACAAATCCCAATAAGATAATATATAGTTTAACCCACCAGACTTGAACCTGCTTACCCAAATTAACGTCACCACCCATGGAGAGGAGGTTGATGTCGATGTAAACGTTGAATTTGGATTATTTTTTCCAAATGCGGCCTAGGAAAATGGAGTATTTTTCTTGTAGTATTCGAAGTTCTCACCATTAAGTATGGAGAATCCAACATCCACGTGTTGTCTCCTCTATTGTAGCCACCACTACCTTTTTCTTTGGTATTCTTCAAATTTTCCTTTTGTTTTGTTTGTGAAAGGTTATTAAAAAAATTATATGGAGGTAGTGTATATAGTCACTTCCCCACTATCTGACTTCATATTAAGTAAATTTTAATTGTTCATTAAATATTTAAACATAAAATTTCAAACTAGAAAATATTAATTACCATCAATTTGTTTGTGTCTGATAGTAACTTCTTTTCTAAATAAAACTACTCAATCATTGTTAATGAAATAGGAATTTATTAGATTTATCTTATTGGACAACTAAATATTTAGTATGTCTTAAGATTAATGTTTATGAAGTTAACTTCATATATTCTATATTATATTTTACATAATTAAAAGTAATCATTATTATAATATAAGATCATTAATGATCTATTATCATGTGGGAAAAAATTCTAGTTCCTTTAAACTATTAACTTAAAAGTTGGAAACTGAATCTTTATGTGATTTGAGAACCCGCGCAGAAATATTATTGAAATGAATAAACTATTTCCAAAACTTATGACTAAAACTCAAAAATAGAAATGCAATCTTTAACTACCTTATATTTTTCTATCATCTATTATATACTTGAAGTCCTTCACCTTTAGCACGTCAGTTGCCCCAAATATTATTTCTTTGCACCAACTTGTAGAGCTGACAAAAAAAGAAAAGTGTTTTTTCCGCAAAGAATTTTCACTCATTAGCACTTCAAATACTAGTTTATTCTTAAATCCACATAGAATATACACTAATATAGAGTCCAATTATACCGATCTACAATGAATCAAGAGTAATATTGGACTTAAACTACAATAATAACATAATCTAATGTCTCTAAGGAATACTTTTTAGGTTAAAAACCAGTTCAGCATTTTCGAAGAAGATCTTGTCTCTCGAACTCATCAAATTATAGAGAACCTGAATTAGAACATTCGTACGGAGTCTATCCTAAATGTAGTTAAGGTATCAAGGAAAATATCGCACAAATGATATATTTAAGGATAGCCTTTTTTTTGAAGTGACATCGTTGGAAGTCGTAAAAGATGGATGTTTGGATGCAACAGATCTTGGAGCACCACCCATGGAGGAGAGGTTGATGTTGGATCTCTTAGAGTTGCAACCCAAAATGATGGAGTAATTTTACATGAAGTAAACAAAGCCCATGATTTCCAGTATGGAAAATCCGACATCCATGTCGCTATCCTCTACTTGCCACTGTTGATACCCTTTTCCCGTGAATTTTGAAGTTTGCTATTTTTTGTGTTGTGAGATGTTACTTAAAGGCTAATTGATCAGGCGTATATAATAAAATATACTGACGTCACGTGTGAAAAAATTTCCTTGTCGATAAAAACCATTGACTTAACTGTTAAAAATGGAAGCTTAATCAAATTTGAGAACTCGTGCATCAAAATGATTGAACTGATAAAAATAAAGTAAAATCCAATGACTAATACTCACAAATAATTTTTTTACTATCCTTGTATTTGGAAATTTAAGGGAATCAAACATTGGGATTTTTTAAGCAACTTTTGGTTCTTTCTATACGGATTAAAGTTTCGGTCTTCATTTTGTTGATACTTATTCTTAAATTTGCATGTAGGTTTTTATAGTTTCAGCATTCAATGGACTCTGCAACAATATAAATATTTTCTTTGTAAGCCATTTCTAAAAGGTAGCTTAGATTCTTTAAATAATTCTCCGACAACGAAAAATTAAACTCGCCTCTAACAAGTTGAACATTAAGCAATGTCCCTTTAAAAAACTGCACAAAATACGCACTAGTATAAGTGAAAATTTTAGTAATTGGGCCTGATGATAGAATCTACAATGGTTAAATTAATTTCACAAAGAATTCCTACAGACCATGGATGTGTGATCAAACAACATAAAAGGTCCAGGAATTTTGGTTACTAGGGGTGATTACACTTTCACTATGTGTGAAACACTTTCCTTCACCTTTTCCTTCCCGCCAACTTGGTGATTCGCTTCTCCGGTGAATTTGCCTCTAGAAATGGGGAAGTCCAGTGGGAAGAAGAAGCTGCAGGCTAAGCGTGTCATCTACTGATCACAAAAAACCCCAGGTAAGCTTCTCACAAATGATTTCTCGGTGACTAAACAACAATCTCATGTGAAAGGTATGGAGACGGTATTGGAGGAACTGGAACTGCCGGAAATGGTGGAAGGGTCGTTCGAATCAAAGAGTGGCATCGAATCAATAGGGGAGGATATCCTGGTCACTCCGGTGAAGAAGATGTGCTCGGGACAACAAACTCACTATCAACGGCGATGACGAACACACCTGGGAATGTGTTGTGGGGAGACAGAGATGAGGATGAGGTAGTACCAGCATGGGCTAGCCTATTCCAAGACAAGGAACAGGGTGAGGTTAAATTTTACAGCCCGATTGAAATAGGAGGAACTGTAATGGGAAGGATTGAGAAGAAAGATGCTCAGGACAGTCTGAAAAATTGGGAAACAACTGTGGTTTGTAAAATCCTTGGGGCTCTCCCACCGTTTGCTATCATGAATGACTTCTTCAGAAGGATTTGGGAGCAACATACCATACTGAAGATCTGGTAGGTTAAACCAGAAATTTTTATGGTAAAATTTGTCTTTAGGACCGAGGTTGATCAGGTGCTGGAGAATGGGGTTATACTGTTTGATAATAAACTCGTGTTAATCCAAAAATGGACAAAAAACATCGACCTAGAAATGCCAAAGAGAGTTCCTGTGTGGCTGAAACTGCCAAACCTGGATGTTATTTATTGGAGGCCAAAGATCTTGTACACAATTATAAGCCCCATTGGCATTCCTTTGAAGCTGGATAGGGCCACCAAAGAGATGGAAAGACTCAATTACGCCAGGGTTCTGGTTCAGGTTGAACTGGGAAAGAAGGTTCCAAGACATATTCCCTACCTAGATGAGAATGAAGTCATACAAAGCCAGGAAGTTATCTGTGAATGGATGCCAACACATTGCACCCATTGCTCTATGATTGGTCATGAAGAGTACCAATTTAGGAGGAAGGAGGGGCTGAAACCTGTCAAGCAGGTTTTTGTCCCAGTCAATAAAACAGCAACAGTAAAGATGGAAAAAAGGCAGAGGTCAATGGAGGAAAAGCAGGAGCGGATGAACCAACTGTTGGGGAATTCAAAACTGTATCCAGGAGGAAAACAACCCCAGGAGCAGAACAGCAGAGACAGGGTATCAGCGTAGGAGACACTGCATCAAGACAACAGGATGAGGCAGAATGCAGCCAAAGAAAAGTGGAGGGAGGTAATCTTTTCAATATTCCATCTGATCCCCAATAGGATAAATAACATTCTAGCTTGGAACCTAAGAGGAGTGAATGAGGGGGTTAAAACAGAAGCAAGTTAGGGAGTTTTGTAGTAATAAACAGATAGGATTGCTAGGTTTCTTTGAAACAAATGTAAAGAGGAAAAATGAACAAAAATATGGGCAAAGCTAGGTCTTAACTGGGATCTGGTAACTAACAGTTCAGTAGTGGACAGTGGGAGAATATGAGTGGCCTGGAGGGCTGATTACTTCACAGTTACAGTACTAGATAAAGGGGACCAATGGATAGACATGGAGTGTATAATCAAGGAACTGAATATGCCTTGTTATATAACCATGGTGTATGACAACAACCAACCAATAGACAGGAAAAATCTTTGGGAATTTCTGGGGAAGGCTAGGATGGATGCAAGACCTTGGATTGTGGTGGGAGATTTTAATTGTCCACTATGCTTTGAAGACAGAATGGGGGGATAGCAGTTCAGCAGCATGAATTGGATGATTTCCAATCAGTTATTCATCAACCGAATTTGGCTATGTTGAAAACTATTTCCCCTAGCTACACTTGGTGCAATAGGAGGAAGGATGAAGGGAGAATATATAGTAACATAGACAGATATCTGGTTAATGAAGGCTGGCTAAAATAGTTAACTGATTCTGTCTACCAAGTGATAGTAAATGGTACCTCGGATCACTCCCCCTTAGTGATTAACTTGCTGAAGGCTCAGAAGAGGGTTGCCAGGCCTTTTAAGTTCTTTAACATGTGGACCCTTTCACATAAATTTAAGCCTATTGTGAAGGAAATCTGGGAGATGAGGGATACCAAGACACTGACACAGGTGTTCGGCACATTGAAGCTGCTGGAGGTACCATTACAAAAACTCAACAAAGATGAATTTTCTGACATTGAGAAAAGAACAAGGGAAGCTAAGGGGGAATGGGAGTTGGATCAGTAGGAGTTAGCAAGGGATACAGGTTCCTTCCAAAAGCAGAGAAGGGAAGCAAGCAGTAGGATCCATGCCACAAAGATGGTTGAGGCGGAATATAGATTCCTCAAGTAGAGGGCTAAGGTTAAATGGCTGAAGGAGGGGGGACAGACCTACAAGAATGTTCTATTACATGTTGAAGTTCAAAACCTACTATAACCATATTGTCTCCTTGGCAAATAGAGATGAGATGATACCGGGGATTAGGAGCATTGAGGAGCCCTGGTTAATTTCTTCAGGAATCTTATGGGCAGGGAGATAAAACCAGATATGATAATTGATCAGGGGGTAACAAGAAAGGCTCAGTCCTCACAATTCAACAACAAGCTTTGATGCTTAAACCAGTATAAGCTCAAGAGGTTTTCAAGGCTCTAAAAAGCATCAAGTCCAGTAAAAGTCCAGGACATGATGGCTATTCTAGCCTCTTTTACAGGGAATCTTGGGACATTATAGGGGAATGAGTGACAAATGTTGTGATAGGGTTCTTCAAGGGTGACAAGGTTCCAGACGATTTCAGCAGGGCTGTAATCAGTTTGATCCCTAAAAAACCACAACCACAAGGGCCAGGTGACTATAGACCTATCTCTTATTGTTCTATCATTTATAAAGTGGTGACTAAGATCCTCTGTGAGAGATTGGGACAGGGCATGCCTTCTCTGGTATCAAACAATCAGTCTGCATTTTTTAAGTGTAGGAATATAACACATAACATACTGCTGACATAGGAACTGATGCACAAATACAACCACAGTGACCTCAAACCTAGCTTCCTCATCAAGATTGATATATCCAAGGCATTTGATAGCCTTAATTGGGAGTTCTTATTCAAGTGGTTACAACAACTAAAACTCCCAGCATTATTCCTGGAATGGATCAGGAAATGTGTAAGCTCCTTATCTTATTGTATCTTAATAAATGGTAGGCTTTCTGCCTCTTTTGTAGGCAAGAGAAGTGTGAAGCAGGGTGATCCCCTCTCCCCTCTATTGTTTGTTCTGAGTATGGAATATCTCACAAGGATGTTGGAGAAGAGATTCCAGGAAAAGGAAATTGGTTTCCATCAGAGATGCCAGAAAGTAAGGGTTCACAGCCTCATTTTTGCAGATGATATCCTCATCTTCTGTGCTGCTGATCAAAGTACAATGGAGGGGATTAAAAGGGTCATGAATGAATTCCAGAAAACCACTGGCTTGGCTGTGAATGAAGATAAAACACAGATCTATTTCTCCAAGATGTGTGAGGCAGATAAAAAAATACTGACTGATGTTTTACAGGTTGCAAGAGGGGAGTTCCCACTGAAATACTTGGGCCTTCCTCTTACTGCAATGCAATGGAATGCCTCAACATGTAGTATCCTGCTGGAGAAGATAACTGGAAGATTGCAGTGCTGGGATTCTACGAACCTATCTTATGTAGGTAGAACTCAATTAGTTAACACTGTACTACATAGCATAACTAGCTACTTGACCAGTGTTTTTAAAATCCCAAAGAGCATCCATAGGATATAGTGGAACTGTGCAAAAACTTCATATGGGGTAGAGAATTAGGAGAAATGGGGTTTACTGTTGTGGCATGGAACACAATGTGTAGATAAAAAATCAAAGATGGTTGGGGTCTCAGATATCCCTCTTTGTGGAACAACGCTTCATTATGAAGGCTTATCTGGGATGTTAGCTCAAAGAAGGATATACTATGGGTACAATGGGTGCATGCCTAATATGTAAAAAGCTAGGATTTCAAAAACTACAAAGGCTCAGATACACATAGCTGGGGGTGGAGAACTATCAAAAGACTGAAGATCCAAATG
>JAULKK010120581.1:0-17211 GCA_032355705.1 Rubia peregrina
ACCTTTCACGTAGGGTGCGCATGTAATATTTCATCGATACCGCCTCCGTAATTAAGGGAGTGCAACAATGCCCCTGCCTGTTGTGCATATCTGAATCTCCCACGTAGGATTACGTCTGGGGCACTAAACCACGAATACTTATCCCTAGGCCTACAAAGGAAAAGGGGGGGAGGTGAAACACCTTATCGATGGCTCTAGGGTTGCGTAACACTAACCCTAGTTTTCTACTAACTATTTGTAACCATTCGGGCTAATTTGGTGGCTAAGACTAGTGTATGGTCGATCATAACGTTGACTCGGCGACCCACATGCACACACTCATATGGTCCCAGACTATCTTTACTCCAAGCACATATAGGTTTCCTTTCCCGGGGGTATCAATAAGTGCGCCAACATGAAAATAGACTACGCTGTGTACCAATTTTAGTGTGACAATCATGCAATTAATAAGAACATGAAGAACAAGCCAACATAATAATCATAAACATATAGAAATAGGTAGATCTAAGGAATCTCACAAAACAAACACCAAATCAAAAATACAAACACAAATCTCAAGTTAATTAACTACTCCCTAAGCATTGAACCCAAATGTTTCATTGGATTCAATGCCTTTGGGCAAAAGAAAAATAAAGAGAAGAAGAGATATGATTTTAGAGAGAAGGAAGACTCTCTCTCTCTCTACCCTACTCTTAAGAGTATTAAATAAGCATAAACTTAAACCCTAGTAGACATAGGTTGATATATATAGTAGTAGGAAATTGGGCCTTGAAAAAGGTCCAAAATAGGCCAAAAAACCCTAGTATCTGCAAATGACACGGGCTATGCAACCGAGCACGGGCCATTCCAGCCAGGTGGCCTTGCGCTGACATGGGCCGCATGCCCTGGTACGGGCAGTGTAGCCTCGTGATGACATGCGCCGTGTCGGCCAGTCATCTAGTTTGTGCCGCCTTCCGTTTTTGACATTGTTGAACTCTGATTATGCTTTTCTCTAGATCAATTCCATCTACTACCAAGATTTTGGTCCATGGCCTTATGTCTACTACTACCCTTGTGAATGACCTTTATATATCTTCTATCATTCTTGCGAATGACCTTCATATATCTTCTACCACCCTCACGGATGGCCTTCTACAAAATAATGTTGAAGTCCTCGCGAACAACCTACTAATAAGCTCACCAAAGAAGATCTAGGTTCTCGTGAGGACAAAGTGTCGATGAGATCCAATTAAGTCTAAAAAACTTGGGATTTAAATAAAAAAAACCAACACGGTCATCTAAACCCTCTATAATGTAAACCTAACTAAAACTAGCAATCAACAAAACAAAACTTACTAACAAATGTGTCAAATGCATTGGTTAACATTAAGTTTATGCTTCATGCGAGGGGGGGGGGGGTAGGAGGAAGGGAAGTCGTCGGCTCTTGTATCTCAACCTTGGTCAACTACATCCCTTTGTCACGCCCGGAAGTTGTTCATTTTTCTGACCTATTCCATTTTGAATAATACTCTTCCTAAATAGCCAACAAATTCCAAATCATGTTATCTCAACATAAAGTTATCTCAACATAAAGTCTATTAAATCAAGAATAATTCTTTCTAAATAACAAACTCATGGCAAATCATAGCACCCCATCAAGAAGATTATGCAATCAAGAATCATTCCTCCTAAACCACCACAACCAATGAAGATCATATCATCAAACCATAAGAACATATACTTCCCCCACACTTAATTCAATACAAGATCATTCATATAACCCAAATGCTTCCCCAAAAACACATCAATTTTCGAGATTCAAACTTTTTATCACAACACCATCATCCTAAATAAAGAAAGTAAACATAAAGCTCAAAGGATTACTCGGAATTTGAAGCTAAGAGCTGAAAAATCTAAACAAGAAGAAGCAAGCATCCTAATTTTTGAGAGAAAAATCTTTAATTTTCGTGGTTCACCAAGATGTAGTGAGAGTGAGTGTTCTTGAGGGACTTGAATGAGCTAAATGATTCCTATGGATAGGGAAATGTACTATGAACTCTTATTTTCACCCATTCATGCATCTCTAAAAGAAGTTGATTCGGGAGGGAGGTACAAAGGAGATAATGATGACATAGTTGAAAATAGAAACTCTAGGAGACAAAAGTACCAATTAATTAATTAATGCCTAAGGGAGGTGTTGATGTTTAGTATAGTACTATTTACATATAAAAAATCCCAGGGAATCAAATATTTTTTGAACTAATGGGCCAAAAATGCATGTTATGGCTTGAAACTTCAATTTTTCAGAAATTTGCATTTTTTACCCAACTACAGCTCTACACAAGGTCTGACATGGGTGTGCCACCTAATGCTTCATGCTGAGAGGGCCTGGCATGAGGCTGCCTCATGCTTACTGGGCCTGACACGAGGCATGCCTCGTGCTGAGTGGGTCTGGCACGAGGCTGCTAGTGAACAGAGCCTTGTTTCCCGGGTGCCTCCCTTTTTTTAAAAAAAAAACTTTGTAACCCAACAAGTCCTATTTCATTTCAACTACAAAACACAAGGCTCGAAATCAAACTTATCAATCAACAAGAGTTTCACACCAAGAACCTTTGTCACACATAAAAAAATATGCAAAAACTATCTACCGAAAAACATCAAAACAAGGAAAGAAAGAGCACCGTATATTTATTGTTGTCCTCGTGACTTATTTTTTACATGAATTTAAATAATAAAAAAACCTACCTTTGGGTCCCCGGATTCCCCATCAGCAACTCCACCCACGATGACATCATTGTGGAGAGGTCTCCACAAAATGCCACCCTTACCTTTAAGCGATCTTCTTGCCTTAGAGAGTGAGTATTCATACCTTTCCAATGTTGAATCCTTGGCTATTTCCTTGGGTTTAGAAGGGGGTCGAGAATGATTTATATCATTGCCACTCTCAACTAACTGCTATATGTTAGTGAGCATAGAAAAACAATCCAAGATAGACATGTCATCACTAACATCATGCAAAACATAAGTCTCATCGACATAATCATCACAATTGAAGCGTAGAGTATGATTCTCTTCATTACTCTAATCATCATTAAGAATCTCATCTAGGCAATCATTCTTCTCAATCATGCAAGGGTTCTCACATTGAGCAAGTTTATCACACAAAGTTATGCCTTTGTACACAAGAGAGACAATAGGTGAATCATGCTTAGACTTATAGATGTCAAATCCCACCTAATCAATGTCATCCTCTAGGATTAGCGTTCCCAAATGAACATCTATCTTAGTCCTTGACATTTTAAGAAAATACCTCCCTTATAAAATTGAGAGCGCCACCACTATGCGCTTTGTCAAGGGCATAGAAGTTCGTTGGAAACACTAAAATCGCTTACCCAAACCATTATATCCTTAACTAAACCTCAAGGACTAACTTGGGAGTGATTGGCTAATTGGAAAATTACCCTAGTTTCCTTAACCTCACCTATGTCTAGGTTTTCATAAAGGCTAGAAGGGATCACATTAGATGCTCCTAAGTCAATTATAGCATTTTTCACATAAATAGATTCTCCTCATGAACAACCTACTAATAAGCTCATAAAAGAAGATCTAGGTGCTTGTGAGGACCAAGTGTCCATTAGATCCAATTAAGTCTACAAAACTTAGGATTCATATAACAAAACTAACAACAGTCATCTAAATCCTCTTTAATGTAAACCTAACCAAAACTAGCAATAAAAAAAACTTACTAACAAACGTGTCAAATGCATTGGTTAACGCATGCAATAAGGTGCACATCAGTCAAACTGTATATAAAGTAGGAATTGTGTAAATTGATTTTCTTGTTATTTACAATACCTCAACATGTATATATACATGAGTTTGCTTGGAGATTGAGAAAAATTAAGTGTACTCAAATACAGTCTTAGTTGTATTCTACTACCACAATCTCATGGAGGCGCAACGACATGATCAAACTAGGATAGTAGAGAAGCAAAGTGAGTTGAACCAATGGCCTTCAGAAAATCTATTAGCAATTTGATTAAGCTAACGCACATGCTGAGCGATTAAAGAACTATCGTTAACCTTCTCGCGAACAAAATGGTAATCAATCTCGATATGTTTTGATCGCAGGTGGAAGACATGAATAGTTAACATATAGGTAGCACTCATGTTATCATAAAGTAGAATAAGCGGAGCTAAGAGAGGAGTTTTAATTTCCTACAAGAGTTGCCGAAACCAAATAAGTTCAGTAACCTCAAACGCAATGGCCTTGTACTATGCTCCCTAGACTAGACTTAGTAACAACATGTTGCTTTTTGGAAGACCGACTGATGAGATTACACCATAATAAATGGAAAAACCATGTTGAGATATGTAGTCATCACAATCAGATGCCCAACTAAGATCATAGTAAGTAACAAGGTGATGATGATTGCAAGGGCTAATGATGAGGCCCGGATCCAGTGTACCCTTCAAGTAATGAAGAGTGAGCTTAACAACAGACCAGTGGATCTCCATGGGATTATGCATAAATTGGTAAACATGATTAACTTTACAAGAAATCTTAGGATGAGTAATATGATGTACTAGAGAGTAACGACAATAATGCAATATAAATGAGGGTCAGAGAGTGGATCATTAGACTGAGTGAGCAAAGAAGCAGGATCAATGGGGGAATTAATGGTATTAGCGTTAGACATTTTTATTACTATGCTACAAAAGATCACGAACATATTTCTGCTGAGAGAGAAAATTTTAGACTTTTGTCGAACAAGCTCAATACCTAAAAAGTAATGCAATGGTCTAAGATCACAAAGACATAAGTTAGCATTAAGCTTGCCAATAAACTCAGTGATAGGTGCAGAAGAAGAGCTAGTGTCAATCATATCATCAACATAAACCAACATGTATACGACAAGCTTCTCAGAGCTCCGAATGAATAAGGTTGTGCCAGACTTGCAAGAGAAAAACCTATGATCCTAAAAAAAGAGGCAAAGTTTGGTGAACAAACACGTGGAACCTGTTTAACACAATAAAGAGCTTATTGGAGAAGACACACATGAGAAGGGCTCGAACGATCTACAAAACCTTGAGGCTGAGTCATGTACACCTTCTCAGAAGGATCACCATTAAAGAATGCATTATTTGTGTCCAATTGATGCAAGGGTTAATGAAGAGTGAGAGCATTTGCAAGCACAATACGAATGGTAGTAGGTTTGAACTCATATTGAAGGTATCCAATAATTAAAACCCTCCTCTTTGTTGAAGCCCTTAGCAACAAGGTGAGCCTTATAGCGCTCAATAAAATCATCTACTTTGTACTTTATCACATATACCCACTTACAACCAACAATGTTAGTAGTATAGGGTGGAAAAATGAGTATCCACGTCCTATTATGTAAGAGGGCATCATATTCAAGTTGCATTGCATTTTTTCCATTAAGGTAATTTTGAAGTTTTAAAAAACATTTTAGGTTCAGAGTAAAGGTCAATATAGGGGCAGGGGGTGTTTTCTGGAGAGTGAAACTTTAGGTTTTAGACGTTGAGTTTTGGAATGAGTGAGCATGGTGTGCTTACTATCATCAACTGCACAAAAATAAGAAGGGTACGTATGAGTAGGTGCATGGGAAGGAGGAAAAGTGGAGCCCATACATGACTATAGCGATGAAGAATCTATAGCGGGCGCTTGGACCATGAGATGGAGGTAGGTGAGGAACTTGGAGTATCCGTGTAGGAATGTGGTGGAGCGATTGGTTCCGGGAGCTCGGATTGTGATACAAAATGAGGGAAATTGGTTTGATAGGCTTGGATGAAGGAAAATGGGTAGGTGGGGTAGGCGAGGTAAGCGGGATAGGGGAAGAAGGTATAGGAAGGAGGACATGTAATGACAAACTCGAGGCTAGATAAAGGATATGGTGATGGTGTTGGTCGGGATAAGGATAAGTGGTTTCATAAAAATGACATGGATAACAACATAGATACAGTTAGATGGAGCATGCAAGCACAAGTAACCCTTATGTTGAGAACTATAACCCACAAGGACTATACTAAGGTTTATTAGACGTACAAGGGCGAAGAAAAGGTTAACATAGACACCTAAAAGTTTTAAGAAAGTTGTTATCAGGTACATTGTTGTAGAGAGACTCATACGAATATTTGTTACCAAGAGAAATTGATAGGCTGGAATTGTGAAGGAAAACTGAAGTGTGAAATCCATGCTCCCAAAAATATGGAAGTTGAGCTCCAGACAAAAACAGATAGACCTTTCTCAACACTAGTTGAATGACAACATTCAGTAGCACCATTTTGAGATTGAGTATGAGGGAAAGACACCCTGTGTTTCAACCATCTTTTGAAATTTTTTGAGTACTTGGGATTTTTTAGAAAGGAAATATATCCATATAAATTTAGTTCCCTCATCCACAAAAATAAGAAAATAACGTTTACCAGATCAAAAGGAAATATTTTAGGTTCATGTATATATGAAACAAGTAATATATGACTCTTCCCAAGTTGACAAGACTCACGAACGTTTTTCAAATTATTCAAAAATACAAGTAAATAAAACATAGAAATAAAACATCTAAGAGAAGACTCATGGGGATGTCCCAGGTGTTCATGCTAAGTTTAAAAATTAGTTTTGGCACCAAAAAAGACATAAGAGGGGGAATATGATGATTTGGATGGTGAATGGAAGCGGTAAAGGTCATTCTCGACGGCTCCGATGAGAATCGTCTGATTTTGCAGATCCTTCACAAAAAAATAAGTGGAGAAGAAAATCCTTTAAGAAATATTATCAGAGGTAATTAAAAAAAACTTAATATATTTTTGCGGATGTCTGGCACAAACATATTATTATGTAAATGGCCAGCAGATTCATACGGGGTTGACAAAATAGATGAGCTCAAATGCGTAATAGGAAGAGACGTACCATTGCTGACGTGTAAGCCATCATTACCAGTGTCATCGTATGGCACAAAAAGGTTTACAAAATCATATGTGACATGGTTCGTGGCTCCGGAATAAAAAAACCATGTTGGATCATGAATGGTCGAAGGAGAAGACGCCGCCGAAGTGGTACAAGCTTGTTGTGTGCCACCTGTGGAGTTCTGCTGATGGTTGAGGAACCTATTATCACGATGGCCTGAGGAATAATGGATTGGATGCTACTTCATCACCAAAAATTCATTGTATTCAACTACTACAAACAATTTAGAGCTTCATGCCTTAGGTGTTTGCAAATTTGAGACTGATGAGTGGTGCAGGACGTACCATCACCATAGAAGGTATCTAAGCTACGGACGATGGCAATGGTTGTGATGGAAGTAGCCGATTATTGATACTGCTTCGGCCATTCATGATCCAGAAGATGGTGTGATGAAACAGTGCCAACGCAAAGATTGAACGAAGTGCGAAATGCAGTGTAGGAAGCATCAAGACCATGTAGAACACATTCAACAAATTCATCATCTGAAATAACATGGAAAAACTCATAAAATGAATTTTAAAAAATAAACACTTCTTATCCATGTATTCAAAATCAATAGGGGTATTTTCAAAAAATTCTAAAGTTGATGCTTAAGGTACATTAGATTTGCGCAAGTTCACAACATCTGCTCCAGAATTTACCATGCGTCGAAAGTTGTGGTTACATGGGCAAGGAGAGAGGCAGAGATGGTGGATTGGATCCAAAGAAGAACCAAACGATTCTTCTTTTTCCACACTCTGTGCTTCAGATTGGGACTCGGAGTGGCAGGGGACTTGGATGAACTTGAAGGAGGCGGAAAAAATTCAGACAGGCTCATACCAGGGGAAGAAAATAATCCAGATCATGAGAAATGAGAGCCGATTTGATGGAATGGTTCCACAAAGAGTAGTTGTGAAGATTAAGATGAAACTAGAGGGACGGAAGTTTCACGACAAGGGTTATTTCGGAGACGGAAATGGCGAGATGGTTAGAATTGATGGAAAGGACATCGTTGGAAGATATCTTCAAAAACAACAGTTGTGAAATATGGGGAATAATGAGAGGTTGAGTTGGAGTGGGACAGTAAGGCAAGATGGTAGTAGTTGTGAAATGAGAGTTTAAGCTAGGTATTGGAAATTAGATTTTGAAGCAGAAGTATGGAAACAAGAGTTTTAGTTGGAATGGATAGGTTAGGAAATTAATGAATAGCAATATTTTGTGAATATTATTTCTGTATAGACTAGAATATTTTTCCTTTTATGATTCTATATAGGTCTCTTATAACTATATATATTGTAACCAATATCATGAATACAATCACAACGTTATTCCCTTATTAGTTGTATAGGTTTCAGAGCCAAAAATCCTGAAACCTCTAAATTTCAAAAACCCTAAAATCCAAATCCTCGCTGATCACCATGCAGCCACTGCATTCAATTTTCTCCACCCATTGCCGCCAGCAAGTTAGTCACACACACCACCATCACTCTGTTCCACCGCTAATTTGTGCTGCTGTTAAATCATACTACTTATTTCCAATCCGCACTTTCGCTGCTCTGCACCATGAACACGATCCACCATTCATGCGCCGCTGCTGTCGCCTCACACACCATCGTGTCGGCAATTGATCTAACTCTACCCGCTGCCGATTTGATCTGATCCTGCTCAGATAGCTACTTTTAAATCTGAATCTGCATGTGAGCAGCACAAGCTGCTCGCATCACCGCCGAAGCTGAGGCCAATAAGATCCAGGATCTTAATGCCATTGATGTTATTGCGGCTTTAATCAAGCATTTGCAATTGCAATCTGGCAATCGGAAAACCGTACATGTTAGCCGGTAGTCAAACTCTCCCAACTACATCCATCCTTTTGGTCCTGGTCTTGTTATCTGTCCTGTTGTTTTGAAATGTGAACAAAAATACATCGAATGGATCACTGCAATTCTTTGTTATTTGATTGCTAAGAAGAAACTTGGTTTCATTGATAGAACCATTACTCAAACCCTGGCTGATGATCCTGATTTAGATGATTGGCCTAGAGTGAATGCTACCCTCGTTTACTGGATCGTGCAGACTGTTGATCCATCCATCTGATCTTTAGTGAACTATTTTTCTATTGATAAGCAATTATGGGATGATGTTGCTAAATGATTTTCTCTTTGCAATGGTCTGAAAGTTCTATAGATGTGCGATGATATCATCAACTACCACCTGAATGGCCTGACTATTGCCATCTACTTCGGCAAACTCAATAAGGTGTGTTGTAATTAGAACTCTCATCAGACTTCTCAGGTTTGTTCTTGTGAAGCTTGCAAACCATTGTGTACGTACAAAGTTGCTGCTGCTGCCATCCATGACTATGAGAAAGAGACGATTTATCAATTTCTCCTCGTTTTGGAAGATGGCTATCACACCTTGCGATCCAATGTTATGTCTCAAAAACTGCTTCCATCTATCATGAACATTTTTTCTCTTGTGACTCAAGAGAAGACTCACAAAGCCATCATGCGGATGCGTGAATCTTCAACTGACTCCATGGAATATTTTGCTCGTCGTCCACCAACTTCAGGATCTTCACCTAGAGTTCTCACTACAGGTGAATATAAGAATCTTATTTTCACTCATTGTAATCCCATGGGCCACGATAAAGCTTCATGTTTCAAGCTCACATGTTATCCAGAATAATTCATGGAGATTAGGGACAGAGCTAACGCCACCAAAAACATGGTGCAAGCTCTATTAGTCACTTTCGTGCCTCATAACCCTCAGTCGTTGTTCTCCAGCACTGTCACTTTGCTGCCAGGATTTGCGGCTACGGCCTCCGGCTCCCCTACCTGATCCAATTTTGGTCATGCTCTGTCTGACGACCAATGGAGTAAGACCCTTACTTTATTGAATCAGTTAAATTATCATTCTGACCAGGGTCAGGTATGCATACTTTACCTTGAATCCTCGATTTGGGAGCCTCATATCACATGACTGGTGACAAAGGTTCTCTTATTGACATTATTACTACCGATTTTATTAATGTTCTACTGCTTGATGGATCTGTGTCGTCTACTGCCCAATATGGTTTTGTACTTGTTGGAGATATCACTCTTACTAATGTGCTTTGTATACCTACACTACGATGAAAATTATTATCATGCTCTAGATTGTTGTCTGTCTTAAAATGTCTATCTTTTCTTATTGAAAATCATTGAATATTACAAAAAATCAGCACGAGGACTCTGATTGGCATGGGAGAACAGCAGGGGGGTTTATTGACTTTGTCTACCAGGTACGCACATTTAGTCTCATATCCTGCATTCAGCTCCAATATAGTTTCTTCATTTTCTGCATCTTCATTTAATTTATGGCATCAATATCTTGAACATCCATCTTTTACGGTGTTGTTTTCTGTTCCTACTCTTGATTTTGGCACAAATAATACTTATGTTCCTTGCTCTATAAGTCATAAAACAAATAAGACTATACATAGTTTTCCTTTGAGTTCTTCAAATTCTAGTCCTTTGTTTGAACTAATACATTTTGATGTTTGGAGGCTTTATAGCTAACCTTATTCTAGTGGTGCATTTTATTTTAAACTATTGTTGATGATTATTCTTGAGCTGTGTGGTTTTGTTTATTAGTGGCTAAGTTAGATGTAGCTTATAGATTTATAGAATTTTATGCTTCGATCAAGAATCAGTTCTCGCACTGATCGTCATGTTGCGATCTTACTTTGCTGAATTCGACATATTGTTTGAGACTTCTGTGGTTGTAACATCACAACAGAATGGTCGTGCAGATTGCAAGCATCGTCATATGTTAAATGTGGCTCGGGCTTTGCGCTTTCATGCTAATATGCCTATTGAATTTTGGGAAGAATGTGTTCTTACTGCTGCATCTTTTATCAACCGGACACCAATGAAACAACTCACTGGCCGTACACCATTCGAGCTCCTCCACTATGCACACTATATTACAAGTTGCTACATGTATTTGTCATTTTGTGCTTTACCTCTCATATTCCCAGAAGTCGACGATGCATATTTCTGTGTTATCCGGCTGGCGAGAAAGGTTACCGCCTATATGATTTATAATCATGCGCATTTTTCAACAGTCGTGATGATGGTTTTATGAAGATTAATGTCCGTTTGTTTACCATCTATCCCTGTTCAGACTGAACAATCCCCGAGTGTAGAATGGTTAGATGATTTTGTACCTTTGCAAGTCCCAACCCACGATGCCACCACATTGTTGCCGGTCACCGATTCTGCCGTCTAACCTACCATCTTAACCCTTTTACCATCGGTGCCAATTGTAGCCTCACTGCCTCTTCTTGATGCGCCGACTACGCCACCGGATATGGACGCCACAAATCCTCTGCGGCCAAACCCCCTATAGCGCTTCCACATGCGACCATCCTTACTTCACCACCGCCGTCAGAGGCCACAGAACCACCACGGTCGGATGACACCTCTGGTCAGCCTTCGGCAGCTTCTGATTTATCTACTCGCCATAGTACTCGGGATTGTCTACCTCCTATTTATCTAAATAATAATGTATGCTCCATTATTTATGCTAAACCTTCAGCCACTGTTATGCTCACTCCTGCACCATCACTATTCTCGATTGTTCTCCATCCTTTAACTGATTACGTAAATTGCAATAAATTTTTGGTTTCACGTTCTAAATTTTTGGGTACAACAAATTTTAGCGCAGATCCTACTTGTTTCTCTGAGGCATTGAAGCATGCTCTCTGACGTGATGATATGGCTTAAGAGATTAATTCTCTCAAACACAATGAGACTTAGGCTCTGGCTTCTCTTCCTTTGGATAAGACTGCCATTGAGTGTAAATGGATTTTTCGTACCAGGTTCAAATCTGAAAGGCACTATTGAACGTCACTAAGCTCATCTAGTGGTTATGGGTGATCGTCAAATTGAGGGAACTAACTTTATTGAGATATTCACCTTGTTACAAAGATGAGTTCAGTTTACCTATTTTTGTCCGTTGCAATCATTCGTGGCTAGGAACTTCATCAGATGGATGTTCATAATGATTTTCTACATGGTGATCTTCACAAAGAAGTATTCATGTGCCCTCCTCCTGGTTATGCTCCGCCACCAGGCATGTGTGTCGACTTCATCAATCTCTTTACCATTTGTGATAGGCTCCTCGCAACTGATTTACCTAGTTAGAAATTGATCTCTTTTCACTTATTGATTACTCATTTTTCATTGATTACTCTCTTTTCACTTACTCACATGATTCAGTTTCATTGCATGTTCTAGTTTATATGGATGACTTGGTGATTGCTGGTAGTTCTTCGTCGCTTCTCTCCGAGTTTAAGAAATACTTGAGTTCTTCTTTTCACATGAAGGATCTTGGTGCACTCAAGTATTTCTTGGGTATAGAGATTGTTAGAAGACCGGATGGGATGTTTCTTTCACAAAGGAAATATGCTCTTGATGTTTTATTAGACACTAGTTTATTAGCTACTAAACCGACTGATTTTCCGATGGAGCAACACATGATCTAGCGCGCGTAGAAGGACCCCTTTACGATGATCCTGAGCAGTATCTCCACCTTGTTGGTTATCTCATTTACCTTACTATTACACATCCTGGCATGAGCTATAATATTCATACGCTTGCTCAGTTTATGCAGTCACCTTGTGTTCGTCACTGGTAGGGTACTTTAGGAGTTCTGCACTACTTAAAGAGTTATTCGGGTCAAGGTTTAATCCTATCTCCCCATA
This sequence comes from Rubia peregrina, assembly GCA_032355705.1. NCBI lineage: Eukaryota > Viridiplantae > Streptophyta > Magnoliopsida > Gentianales > Rubiaceae > Rubia > Rubia peregrina. The sequence continues at coordinate 12,693 of JAULKK010120581.1, forward strand.
GTTCTTTACACTTGACTACTTTTTGTGGTTCCGACTGGGCTACATGTCCGAGTACACGATGTTCTCTTTGTGGCTATTTTGGGATGCTTGGTGATTTTCCAGTTTCATGGGAGATAAAGAAATAATCAACAATTTCTCGTGTTCTGTAGAAGCGCAGTATCATGTTATAATTGTCACTTGTTTTGAGTTACTATGGCTTAAGAATTTGCTTTGAGACTTTAGGTGTTGGGCATTTTCCCCCATGTGCCTATTTTGTGACAGTCAGTCTGCTCTTCATATTATGGCTAATCCTGTCTTTCATCAACGTACGAAGAACATTGAAGTTGATTGCTAATTTTTACGTGACCTTGTGCAGTCCGGTGCAATTGTTACTCAACATATCCACACTTCTTATCAGCCTACGGATTTATTCACGAAAGCTCTTGGACATACTCATTTTCAGTTACTACTTGGAAACTTGGGCATTCTTGATCTTCATGCTCCTACTTGAAGATGAGTATTAAGAATAACAATATTTTGTGAATATTACTTTTGTATAGATTAGAATCCTTTTCCTTTTATGATTTTGTATAGGTTGTAAATCTCTATATTGTAACCCAGATCATGAATACAATCACAAAATTATTCTCTTATTTTCTATAGAGGTTGATATCATGTAAAAAAATAGGAATTGTGTAAATTGTGTATTTTTGTTATTCACTTATGAGTTTGATTGGAGATCAAACAAAACTACAATACCTAAGTGTGCTCAAATACAAAGTCATACTAATACAGATGAAGTATATTATTATGACAAAGTCTTGTGCGAGACTGTTTTACAGTAAGATCAAGGATTAATGTGCAACAATATGAAGTTTAATTAGAGTTGGGGTTCCAAATATAATTTAAGAAAGTTTAGGAGAAGAAGGGATCTGGGTACAAATACCACTCTTTGGGAGGTGTTGGGCAGTAATAGAGACAAAAGATTCTAATGATAAAACATTATTGGGAATTAATGATTCAAGGTCATAAGAATCTCGCGAGTCAAGAATCTGAGTCGGGGAAGTTCGTGAATCATTTTTCCTCATTTTTGCACCATGCGCGGGTTTTTACTACCAGACTTGATGTTTCATTTTAAGTACTTGATGAAAGTTATAATATCTATTCGAAAAAATTAGGTGGTGGCAAAGAGTTGTAATCTTACAGCAGTGAAAGGTGCAGGAAAGATGACCTCAGTACATGGACAAGTTGGTTCTGGTGATACATAATAATAAGGTATTTGATATTTTAGCACAATAGCTGTTGGAAATTTGATGCTAGAAGACGTAAAGGAGAAGTTAAAGGTTCTTCACAATGGATACAGTTATGTTTTTTGTGGAGTATATATGACCTTAAATGAGTGCCACCAGAGTTGGTAGTACATAAACTAAACATTGACCCCACAATAAGGCTAGTAAAGTAGAAGATGAGAGTCTTTGATCCGGAAAGAGAAGAGACAATCAAAGTGGAAGTGGACAAGTTTTTTAAAGCCAAAGTTATTAGGATGTGTATTATCCCCGAATGGTTAGCTAACCCGGTAATGGCCCCAACGCATGATGGTACATGGAGGATGTGTAATGACTTTTCTAACTTGAACAAATGTTGCCCAAAGAATAGTTATCCATTACCACCTATTGATAAGTTGGTAGAAGCTATAGTTGGGTATCAGGTGCTCACTTTCTTCGATGCCCACAAAGGTAATCATTTTATTTGGTTGGCTAAAGAAGATAATGAGACTACTTGTTTCGTTACAGATGTGGGGACATTTCGCTACAAGAAGATGCCATTTGGGTTTAAGAATGCGGGTGCAACTTTTCAGCAGTTGGTGGATAAACTGTTTAAAAAGTAAATTGGGAAAAACATGGAGATATATGTAAATGATATGGTTGTGAAGAGCATGAGTCATGAATAGTTCTTGGAGAATTTGAAAGAAACATTCGAGAGGTAGCGGCAATCGAACCTGAAACTCAACTTGGCTACATACGTGATCGGAGTAGGGGTAGGAAATTTTTTAGGGGTTATGGTGTCCGAAAGAGGCATTGATGTCAACCCTAAGAAGTTTGAGGCTTTAATGAACATGAGGTCACCATAAAAGGAAGTTCAAAAGTTGACTAGGTCTCTGGCAGCTTTAGGATGGTTTTTTAGCAATGGGGTGGAAATTTTTTTCCCTTCCTTTGATGTGTCAAGAAAATAAAAAAAATTGAGTGGACTGAAATGCGTGAGAAGGCATTCATGAAACTCATAGATCATTTTCGAAGGTTACCAAAACTTATGAAACCAGAAAGGGATGAGGTTTTTCATCTCTATGTATCCTCGTCTCCTATGGTCATTAGTGCAATATTGGCAAAGGAAAAGGGAAGGCACAACATATAGTATATTTTGTGATCAGGACCTTGCAGGGACAAAGAAATAAGTATAAGACCCTCGAGAGGTTAATTCTGGCATTGTTTCATGCATTACAAAAGATGCGATCCTAATTTCAAGGGCACACTATAGTGGTGCTTACCAATCACCCGATGTGGCAGATACTCTTGAAACCGAGATTTTCATGCAGAATGATGTAGTGAGCAGTAGAATTGGTGGAGCACGATATACAATTTCAACTTAAAACCATGATTAAAGGCCAGGCCCTTGCAGATTTCATAGTGGAAATTATGGAGCCCATTGATATGGAAGAAATATAAAATAACAAGAAGGTTTGGAAGCTATATGTCGATGGTCCTTTCCATTCAGGGGGTAGTGGAGCAGAAATAATGCTTGCTAGTCCAGAGGGTGTGGATTATCCAAAATTCACTAAATCTAGATGCTACACCAGACTTAGAAGCTAATAAATAAACCCAAACAGAGCGGGAGTAATCATCAACTATAGTTAAAAAATAAAATGCACCACTAGAAGATGGTGTTTTAAAAGTACCTCAGACATCACAATGTATTAATTCAAATAAAGAAGTAGCATTTGTAGTACTTAAAGGAAAACTATGTCTAGTATGTTTTGCTCTATGACAAACAGAGCAGGGAACAAAAACTTTATTTGTGCTAAAATAAATGCTAGAGGTAGAAGACAACACCGTAGAGGATGAATGCCCAAGACGCTGATGCCATAAATCAGAAGAAGAAACTGAAGCAATTGTAGGTAGAGACTGCGAGATACGAACATTTGGGTCCAGCACACGAAGCCAATAAACCCCTCGTTGATGTTCACCCAGACCAATCACATTCTTCGTACTGATTTTATGTAAAATGCAATAATTTTTAGTAAACAAAGCTAGACATTTTAATGCAGATAACAATCTAGAGCATGATAATAAATGACAATGCAGAAAGGGTATGTCGAGCACATGAGTAAGGGTAATATCCCCAAAACGAATAGAGCCATATTGACTCGCAGATGAAACAGAACCATCAGGTAGCAATACATTCACGGAATGTAAAGCAGTAGTAATTTCAAAGAGAGAACTCTTGTCACTGGTCATGTGATATGAGGCTCATGTATCAAGTATCCATGGTAGAGTAGACTTACCTGACCCATGATCAGACACAGCATTAAACTGATTAAATAAATGTAGGGTCGTACTCCATTGGTCATCAGACAGAGCAGGACCGAAATCAGAACGGCAACAATAGTCCTCGAGGCCGCGGCCGCTTGACCCAGAGGAGACACGGCAGCACCGGTAAAGGGCGATGGCACTGGGCGGCCGTCAGTTGTTGGTCTACCGTGCACGGCTGTGGCGGTCGGCTGGTTCGGGCCCAGTTTCTTGGTCTTTTGGTTCAAATCCTTGAACCAATCTGGTACTCCATGAAGCTTGAAACATGTATCTTTATCATGGTCCTTCTAATGACAGTGCAAATATTTCATATTCTTGCGATCAGCTTCAGTGAGACTAGCTGAAGAAGAACCCGAAGGTGGTGGGCGGCATACACCATATGCTAGTGAGTCAGTTGAAGTGTTACGAGAACGAATGACGAATATGTGATTCTCCTCCTGAGAAACAAGAGCATAGACACGCATAACAGGAGGGAAGTGGATCGGTGGTCATGATGTTGGATCGCAGGTATGATAACCTTCGTCAAGACCCATGAGAAACTGGTAGATCATATCTTTCTCACATTTTAGGAAGGCGTTGGCAGCATGGTTGCAAGTGCACCGAGGTTTACAAGCTTCACAGGTGCAAACTAAAGGATGCTGAAGTGCGTTGTAATCACCAAACAGTTTTTTCATGTGGCCAAAATAAATGGCAACGGGCTGACCATTATGTCGATAGTTCCGAATATCTTCATGCATCTGCAAGATTTTCGGACCATTCCCAAGGGTAAAACATGCATTTTGATTATCCCGCAGTTCCTTCACCGTGGGATAGTAACTTGTAGAAGAACGTAATGATGGATCCAAGGTTTGCAAAACCCAACACACCATGGTAGCATTAATTTCAGGCCATTCAACCGCATCAGGATAATTGTCTGGAGGTTTAGTAATGGTTCCATCAATGAAACAATTTTTCTT
>JAULKK010120689.1:0-17211 GCA_032355705.1 Rubia peregrina
TGGATGCTACTGTTCTCAACAAATTTGGAGGATTCTTTCTGATTTTGTCTGCTAAGTTGGTTGCTTCTGTATGACTTTCACCTACAATTTTTTACCCTCATTATAACTGATGGACACCTTTGTTTGAAGACTTTGAAAATCTAAAACTTACTGTAGCAGGAGTTCTTCGCAGCCCTACCATGTCTGGCCATTTATAAATTAACGCAATGGGTGGTGATTTGTGAAATGGAATCACATGGTAGGATTTTGGAGTATTTCATAATCTTTTTTATATCTCTCTTGTATCATAAATGTAAAATCCTTTAAGCATAGTTTTAGGCTACATGTAATTTTAGCTTACAGGATACACTGTTATTAAAGGCCCGGGGAGCCTTAAATATAACCCCAACCAATTTTTTTTAAAGGATCACAATAAGGTTAACGTGGTATAAGGAGGAATAAGCTTAAAAAAACAAATATAATAAATAAATGTATGGCTTGAATAATATTAAAAGTTCACAATTAAGTTAATAAGTTTAATTCACAAAAAATTATTGCCACTATCTAAAGATTTTATCCAAAAAAATTGTTTTAATCAAGATTTGCATGGGCGCATATGTCACCCGTTGGAATTTGATTAGAACCAAATAATCATGCACGTGCATATGTGTTGTGAAGATTTGAACAAACTATTAATGATTAACACTGTAACAATAATGCACAACCATTTCAATAAATAGAATCCCAAGGTAACTTGAATGGCAGAGAGACATGGTGTTTCTGAGTAACAGGAAAAGAAGTTGAAGTTAGTTGGAGATTTTGTGGCACACATTAAGGTGGATTTTAACTCGGGAGAAGTAGGTTTGTTCATGTTTTAAAGAAACTTGAGGACAAAGAAATGTTTCTGTATGTGATGGTGAGCAAGGAGGATGAAATATTGGAGTATGTTAATGGGAAGGAAAAACTTATTGAGGGTATTTCCGGGCGTTGGTGTCCACGCATAAGCCGATGGAAGCAAAGGATAGGAAGCTGCATATGTTGAAACCTAAATTTTAACTTTAAAAAAAAAATCATGATACACCCACTCATATTTTAACAAATTCTCCCTATAATTAAACATTTTTTATATAACTGCGAAGTAAGATAACATTCAGGTTAATGTGGTATAAGGGGGCATTCAGTTAAAACAAAACAAATATAATAAATCAATGTTTGATTTAAATATTTTTATTAGTTCACAACTAAATTAATAACTCTAATTCACCAAAAAATTATTACTACTATCTAAAGATATTATCCAAAAAAAATTCAAATAATTTTTGTCGGGGTACATATGCCGCATTGTTGGAACTTTATTCGTACCAAAATAATCATGCATATGCACAAAGTCTATGAAAATTGGAATGAACTATTAATTATTTACACCGTAGCGATAATGCACAATCATTTCACTGAAAACAATACCAAGGTAACTTGATTGGCAGAGAGACATGGTGTTTTAGAGTGACGGGAGGAGAAGCTGAAGTTATTTGGAGACTCTATGGCACAAAATAAGGAAGATTTTAACTCGGGGAGTAGTGGGGTTTTAAGGGGTTTAAAGAAACTTGAAGAAAATGAGTGGTTGTTGTATGTGGTGGTTAGGAAGGTGGATGAAATGGAGGAGAATGTTAGGGGGGGGGATTGATGGAGGACATTTTCAGGCATTGTTATCTACGCATAAGCCATTGGAAGCGAAGGAAAGGGAGTTGCTATGCTGAAATCTAAATTTTAACATCCTTTTTCTTTAAAAAAAATTCCTTCATATTATAACAAATTCTTCCTATGATATAATTTTTTTATATAATTGAAATGTAATGATCATTTTAAGGTTGATGTGGTATAAGTGGGCATTCAGTTCAAACAAAACATATACAATAAATTAATGTATGATTTGAATATTATCAAATGTTCACAATTATGCAATTTAGAATGAAAACTTACTGTGGGAGATTTGGACACACTAATAGTGTAAAGGGCTGTGACCGGCCACTATCGAAGGTGGCCATAGAGATGATAAGAAAAAGTAGTATAGTACCATAGCCGAGTACGAGTGCTAACAGTAAGATGCTGAATTATGAGTTGAAATCAAAGGAATTGCTAGATGATGGAAGAGGACTGGTTGTATATTTGGGGGAAAAGCTAAGATGATGGATCCAGAAATTGATCAAAACTGGGAGGATAGCCCTAATATGTCAATGGAGGTGAAAGATGATCAGAATTACAAAGAGAAGGAAATTCTGAAACCTGTTGAAAAAATTGTGGATTGATGTGATTAAAGGGAATAGGGTTCAATCTAATGGAATGAAAATCAAATTCAAAGCTCATATTGTAATTGATGAGGAAGTTGAAGTGGAAAGTGAAGCTGAAGATGAAAAATCTGAAATTGAATTTTGGGAAATGCTCTGATTATGTATGTATTAGGAGGAGATTTGACTATGTCTTCTATGAAAAATTTCATGATGAGGTTCTGGTCCTTTGTATCACTCCCTGGTTTGTTTTAAAATGAGGAAGGCTATTTTCTAATGTAGTTTAAAAGTAGAGGTGATAGAGATGTTGTGATGAATAATGGCCCTTATATAATCTTTAACCTGTCAATGTTCCTTCATCCCTGGAAGCCCAACTTTGAAATGAAGAAAGACATGATTAGATCTCTACAAACCTGGGTGAAACTACCTAGCCTTCCTTTACACCTATAGGGGAGCTCAGAGCTTAGGTAACATTGGTAGTGTTCTGGGTAATCCTATAGTCACTTATGAATGTACTGGAAGTAAGCTCGGGGTTTCTTATGCCAGAATTCTAGTTGAAGTGGATATAACACAAAAGCTGAGGGAGAGTATTAGCATTAAAGACCTGAGTGGGAGTAAATTTAAGCAAGATCTAGACAATGAATGGAAACCTCCTTTCTATGATGTATGTAAAATAGGTGGCCACAAATTTGGAGAGAAGGAGAAAAAGGTGGTGCCAAAGTGGGTTTAAAAAAACAAAAGGGGCCGAGGGTCTTGATAATAAGGAAAATCAAAAGCCTGGGTTATAGGAGGAGTCACCTGACCAAAGGAAAAATTTTGGTAAGGAGTTAACACTGGATAGGGGAGAATCAATCAGGAATGATGAAAAATAGGATAAAGGAGGTAGAATAAATCATTGGGATAAGTCTTTGCATCTGCAGATTTGGAATAATCTAGCAGATAAACATGGGCATGTCCCATGATAATCTCCTGGAATGTTAGGGGGCTTGATAAACCAGCAAAAAATAGTGAGATTAGCTCCTGTCTCAATGGATTGAAGGTGATAATTGTTGTGATAGTTGAAACAAGAGTGAAAGAAGAGAAAGCTAAAAAAGTTAGAAAACAATTTGGGCGGAAGTGGTTGTTTTTTTTATACTTTTAGTGACCATGTTAATCGAAGAATCTGGGTGATGTGGGATAGAAATACGGTGGAAGTAAAGAAAGTTAAAATTTCTTATCAGTTAGTTCATTAATGTTTTCAATCTGAAAAGAGAGAAGATATTGCACATAACAGTTGTGTATGCACAAAATTTGCTAAAGAATAAGAAGAAAATGTGGAAGGAATTTGAGGAGGTATAAAAAATTGTTAATGGGCCTTGGATAGCACTGGGAGACTTTAACAATGTTTTGACTATCAAAGATAGAATTGGGGGAAATGCAGTGCTAAGAAGTAAGATTGTTGACATTGAAGAAATGATGAGAAATACTGAATTGTTTACATGTGATATGGAGGTTGACTATTTTACTTGGTGCAATAGACATTGAAGTGGTATTATTTTCTTTAGAATTGATAGAGTATTGGGAAACTTGGAATGGTTTCAGAAGTATTATGAGGTAGTGATTAAATTGGAAGAACCTGGTGTGTCTCATCATGGCCTATTGAGCATAAACTTGGAGGTTAATAAGAAGAAATTGAAGAAACATTTTAACTTCTTGAATTGCATGATGGAAAAAGAAGGAATTCAGGATGTCAACAAGGAGAACTGGGACATACCTATACAAGGGGAAGCTATGTATGTGTTTTGGAGGAAGTTGATCAGGCTCCAAAATATTCTTAACAACAAAATGAAGGAGACTACTGGGGTAAAACCAAAATAGGAGAATGCAAGAAATAAGTTGAAGGACACCCAAAGGAATCTGACTGGTGATAGAATGAACCCACGGAAAGTAGATAGAGTAATTCTATATACTGAAGAAGTGGTGAGATGGAATCAAAACTGATGAATAGGTGGCAAGACAAACAACAAGGTGGAATGGTCTAGACTTGGAGATGGAAATAACTCTTATTTCTATGCCACATTTAGCGACAAAAATAGACAATATGGGATTAAAATGCTGGAGAAAGATAATGGGACGAAGATGGTGAATCAGGAGGATATTTTTGAAAGTATTGTACAATTCTATGGAAAACTAGTAGGGACAACTACTGATAAACTTAATGGACTTGATATCACACTATTGAGGAAAGGAAAAGGAATTAATGCTAGAAAAAAATGAAGCTGGTTCAGGGATTTACTAAAGATGAATTATTATGTGCTATTAAAATTACTGGAGAGTTGAAAGCACCTAGCCTGGATGAGTTTAAATAAAAGTTCTTTAAAGAAAATTGGGAGATTGTGAAGGAATATCTGGTCAAGGTTGTAAAGGAATTTTTTGAGGAGGGGAGATTGTATAAAGTAGTGAACTGTACCATGGTTACACTGATTCCAAACAAAAATGAGGCTAAAGGTGACTAACTTCATTCCCATCTCATGCTGCACCACTATATATTAGGTAATATCTAAAATTCTTACTCTTAGATTAAGCAGTGTTATGGAAGATTTGGTTGATGAATCACATGCAACCTTTGTACCTGGTAGGGGAATTTATGACTATATTTTGGTTGCTTATGAATTGATCAAGGGATATACTAGGAAAAATGGACCACCTAAATGTATGTTACAGATTGATTTACAAAAAGCTTATGACACTTTGGATTGGAAGGCTCTAGAAATAATTTTGAAAGAACTAGGTCTACCCAAAAAAATTGTGGATCAGATTAACTATGTTTGCTTAGTGTCTTATAGATATATGGTAAATGGTGTGCCATCTAATATTCTCAAGGCCAAAAGGGGGATCAGACAGGGGGATCCTATTTCTCCACTGTTATTTGTACTTGTTATGGAGTATCTATACAGGTGTATTAAATAATTGGAGGAGGAGGAAGCCTTCAAATTTCATGACAGATGTGAAAAGCTGAACATTATAAACTTGTGTTTTGTTAAAGTGCTAATGAAAGCTTTCTATAAGTTTACCAGTTCCACATGTCTTGAGGTGAATAGATATAAGTGCAGTGCTTATTATAAGGGTATGATAGACACGGAAAAATTGGGATTCCAAGGTCTAACTGATTTTTACGAAGGACAGTTGCCTTTTAGATATATTGGGATACCTTTAATAAAAAAAGTTGTCTATTCATGTATACCAACCTCTGATAGATAGGATGATTGGAAGAATGAAACATTGGAGTTCCAGTTTAATGAGTTATGTAGGAAGAACACAACTCATTAAGAGTGTTCTTTTTGCAATAACCAATTTATGGATGCAATGTCTACCTTTACCTAGAAAGGTAATTAAAAACATTAAAGCCTTGTGTAGATCATTATTATGGAGTGGAAAAGATAATACTATGAGAAAATCTCTGGTAGCATGGGATTAGGTTTGTAAACCAAAGCAGGCCGGAGGACAAAATCTGATTATTTTGCAGGAATAGAATGAAGCCAATTTTGCTAAGTTACTCTGGAATATGAGTAATGAAGTTGATAAACTATGGGTTAGATGGATGCATTCATACTATATAAGAGGGAGAGTTGTGCAGACAGTGAAAGTATATTGCAACAGCTCTTAGATTGTGAAGAAAATCTTTAAATGCAGGGATGAAATGACAAGTTTGAAGGCCTGGAAGAAGAAGAAGTTGAGGGGAAAATTTAGTGTCCGAGAAATCTATAAAAAAAACTGAGAGGAAGGCATGAAAGGAGGGAATGACGTAGAATACTTAAAGGTAATCTGGCTAGACATAGAGCTCAGTTTGTTCTATGGTTGGGATGGAAGCAAAGATTGGTTACAAAGGATAGATTGAAGAAGTTTGGTTTGATAGATGAAGTGAAGTGTTTGTTCTGTAATGATACAGAAATTGTGCAACATCTAGTTTTTGCTTGCTCGGAAACAAAGAAAGTTTTGAAGAGAGTAATGCAAGGGATGGGGATATGTAGAAAACTTGGGAAGTGGAATGAAGAGAGACTGTGGCTTTTCAGAAACGGCAAGAGGAAAGGGTGAAAATCTGTAGCTATCAAAACTGCTATTGTTGAAACATTTTATGGAGTTTGGAGGGAAAGAAATGGCAAATGTTTTGGTAAAGAAATAAAGGAGAACATTTTTGAAAATATTCTAGAGTGTATAGTTTATAGATTTTGGATGAACACAAAACTAATAAGAAGATGTGTGATATGGATGTTAGATGCTGAATAGAGCAGGAGTAGAGAGATAGGATGCTGGATGTAATATCGTTTTGTTCTAGTATACTTTTGGTAATGAAAAGCTTACTTATTTCCAAAAAACAAATATGTTCACAATTTAGTAAATAACTTTAATTCACCAAAACATTATTATTACTATCCTACACTATTGTTCAAAAAAATATTAAACAATTTTTGCACGGGCACAAATGATGCACTGTTGGAACTGTATCAGTACCAAATTAATCATGCACATGCACATTTTCTGATAAAATTTTAACACACTATCAATGATTTACGCTGTAGCGATAATAAACAACAATTTCGATAAACACAATCCCAAGGTAACTTGAATGGCAAATAGACATGGTGCTTCACAGTGACGGGTAGAGAAGTTGAAGTAACTTGGACAATGTGTGGCGCGCAGTCAGGAAGATTTTAACTAGGAGAGAAGTAGGTTTGTTTGGGGTTTAAAGATACTCGAGGACAAAGAGAGGTTGTTATATGTGGATAAAAAGGCGGAGGATGTTAATGGGAGGGAAAAGTAAGGATCACAGTTACGTTAATGTAGTACTAGGTGGCATTCAGTTAAAATAAAACAAAAATAACAAATCAATGTATGATTTGAATATTATTAATAGTTTGAAATTAAGTGAATAACTTTAATTCACCAAACATTTATCACTACTATCTGAATATATTTTTCCCCAAAAATGGTTTCAAACAATTTTTGCACTAGCACAAATGCCGCATTGTCTGAACTTTATTCGTACCAAAATAATCATACATGTACACACATGCTGTGAAAATTCTAACAAACTATTAATGATTTCAATAGTATTATTTTAATGATTTGAAACTATTAAAATTCTAACAAACTATTAACACCGTAGCGATAATGCACATCCATTTCAATAAATACAATCCCAAGGTAACTTGGATGGCAGTGAGACATGGTGGTCCAAGGTGACGGGTAGAGAAGTTGAAGTTAGTTGGACATTGTGTGCCGCATGTTCGGGAGGATTTTAACTCAGGGAGAAGTAGGTTTGTTTGGGAATTAAAAAATAGAGGTTGTTATATGTGGGGATGAGAAAGGTAAATGAAATGGCGGAGGATGTTAATGGGAGGAAAAAACTAATTGAGGGAATTTATGGATGGTTGGTGTTTATGCAAAAGCAGTTGGAAGAAAAGGAAAGGGAGTGCATATGTTGGAAGGAAAATTTTAACTTTTTAAAAAACAATCATTGCAAGATACACCCACTCATATTGTAACAAATTCATCGTTTAATAGATTTTTTAAATATAATTGAAAAGTAAGGATCACATTTAGGTTAATGTAGTACAAGGGGTTATTCAATTAAAATAAAATAAATACTAATAAATCACCATGTGATTTGAATATTATCAAAGTTTGTAAGTAAGCTAATAATTTTAATTCACCAAAAATTTATTACTACTATTTGAATAGATTATCCAAAAAAAGGTTTCAAACCATTTTTGCACGAGCACCTATGTCCCACTATTGGAACTTGATTTGTACCAAATGAATCATGCAGGTGCATACATGCTACGAAATTTTGAACAAACTATTAATGATTTTCACCGTAGCGATAATGCACAACAATTTCAATAAATAAAATCCCAAGGCAACTTGAATGGCAAAGAAACATGGTGTTTCATAGTGACTAGAAAAGAAACTTAAGTTAGTAGTACACTCTGTGGCACGTAAGGAGTATTTATATGGGGGAGAAGTAGGTTTCTTCGAGGTTTAAAGAAACTCGAGGACAGAGAGAGGTAGCTGTATGTGGTGAATAGAAAGGTGGATAAATGGTGGAGGATATTAATGGGAGGGAAAAACTAATTGAGGGCATTTTCGGAGGGTTGGTGTCTACGCTGAATCTGTTTGAAGAAAAGGAAAGGGAGTTTCATATGTTGAAAACCAAATTTTAACTTTTTCTTTGAAAAAAAATGGCAAGATCAACCCTCATAATGTAACAAATTGGTCCTATAATAATTTTTTATATATAATTGAAAAGTAAGGATCACATTAAAGTCAATGTTGCACAAGGAGGAATTCAGTTAAAACAAAACAAAAGTATAAATAAATCTTTGATTTGAATATTAGTAAAATTATGCAATTAAGTTAATAACTTTAATTCGCTAAAAATTTATTTCCACTAGCTAAATATATTATCCAAAAAAAGGTTCCAAACTATTTTTGCACGAGCACATATGCCGCACTATTGGAATTTTATTCGTACCAAAATAATCATGCATGTGCACATATGCTATGAAATTTTGAACACTCTATTAATGATTTTCACCTTAGCGATAATGCACAAAAATTTCAATAAATACAATCCCAAGGTAACTTGAATGGGAAAGAGACATGGTGTTTCATAGTGACTGGAAAATAAGCTTAAGTTAGTAGTAGACTCTGTGGCACGTAGTAAGGAGGGTTTTAACTCAGAGAGAAGGAGGATTGTTTGGGGTTTAAAGAAACTCAAGGTAAAAGAGAGGTTGTTGTATGTGGTGTTGAGAAAGGTGGATAAAATGGTGAAGGATGTTAATGGGAGGGAAAAACTAATTGAGGGAATTTTCGGAGGGTTGATGTCCAAGCAGAATCTGTTTAAAGCAAAGGAAAGGGAGTTGCATATGTTAAAAACTAAATTTGAACTTTTTCTTTGAAAAGAATTTCAAGATACACCCACTCATATTGTAACAAATTGGTCCTATAATAAGTTTTTTTTAAATAAAATTGAAAAGTAAAGATAACATTAAGGTCAATGTTGTACAAGAGGGAATTTAGTTAAAACAAAACAAAATTTATAAAATCAATCTTAGATTTGAATATTAATAAAATTATGCAATTAAGTTAATAACTTTAATTCACTAAAAAATTATTACTACTATCTAAATATATTATCCAAAAAAGTTTTCAAACAATTTTTGCACGAGCACATATGCCGCACTTTTGGAACTTTATTCATGCCAAATTAATTATGCAAGTGCACATATAATATGAAATTTAGAACAAACTATTAATGATTTCCACCGTAGCGATAATGCACAACAATTTCAATAAATACAATTCCAAGGTAACTTGGATGGCAAAGAGGCATGGTGTTTCATGGTGATGGGCAAAGATGTTGAAGTTAGTTGGACAATGTATGTCAGGCAGTAAGGAGGATTTTAACTCAGAGAGAAGTAGGTTTGTTTGGGGATTAAAGAAACTCGAGGAATGGTGGAGGATGTTAATGGGAGGGAAAACCTAATTGAAGGATATTTCAAAGGGTTGGTGTTTATGTAGAAGTTGTTGGAAGCAAAGGAAAGGGAGTTGCATATGTTGAAAATAAAAAATTTAACTTTTAAAAAAAGAAATATTGTAAGATACACCCACTCATATTGTAAAATATTTATCCTATATATACTTTTTAATGTAATTTAAAAGTAAGGATCACATTTAGGTTAATGTAGTACAAGGGGCATTGAGTTAAAATAAAAAAATTAAATCAATATATGATTTGAATATTATTAAAAGTTCACAATTAAGTGAATAACTTTAATTCACCAACAATTTATCACTACTATGAATATATTTTCCCAAAAAATAGGTTACAAACAATTTTCCATGGGCACATATGTCGCACTGTTGGAACTTTATTGGTACCAAAATAATTATACACATGCACATATGTTGTGAAAATTCTAACAAACTATTAATGATTTACACCGTAGTGATAATGAAAAGCCATTTCAATAAATACAATCCTAAGGTAATTTGAATGGTAGAGAGACATGGTGTTTCACGGTGATGGAAAGAGAAGTTGAAGTTAGTTGCACACTATGTGCCCCACTGTTAGGAGGATTTTAACTTGGGGAGAAGTAGGTTTGTTTGGGGATTGAAGAAACTTGAGGACAAAGAGAGGTTGTTATATGTGGTGGTGAGAAGGGCAAATGAAATGGTAGAGAATGTTTATGGAAGGGAAAAACTAGTTGAGGGAATTTTGAAGGGTTGGTGTTTACGCAAAAGCTATTAGAAGCAAAGGAAAGGAAGTTGTATAAGTTGAAAGTAATTTTTTAAAAAATTTAAAAAAAAACATTGCAAGTTACACCCACTCATATTGTAATAAATTCATCCTATAGTAGATTTTTTTTATATAATTAAAAAGTAAGAATCACATTTAGTTTAATGTAGTACAAGGTGGAATTCAGTTAAAATAAAACAAAAACAATAAATCAATGTATGATTTAAATGTTATCAAATTTCAAAATTAAGTTAATAACTTTAATTCACCAAATATTTATTACTACTATTTGAATATATTATCCAAAAAATTAGGTTTCAAACCATTTTTGCACGAGCACCTGTGCCGCACTATTGGAACTTTATTCATACCAAATTAACCATGCACGTGCACATATTCTATGAAAGTTTGAACAAACTATTAATGATTTTCACCTTAGCGATAATGCACAACAGTTTCAATAAATACAATCCCAAGGTAACTTGAATGGAAAAGAGACATGGTGTTTCACAATAATGGGAAAAGAAGATGAAGTAAGTAGTAGACTCTGTGGTATGCAGTAAGGAGGATTTTAACTCGTGTTGAAGCAGGTTTTTTCGGGGTTTAAAGAAACTCAAGGACAAAGGGAGGTTTCGGTTTGTGGTGTTGAGAAAGGTGGATAAAATGGTGGAGGATGTTAATGGGAGGAAAAAACTAACTGAGGGCATTTTCGGGGGTTAGTGTGTACGCAAAAGCTGTTTGAAGCAAAGGAAAGGGAGCTGCATATGTTAAAAACTAAAATTAAACTTTTCTTAAAACAAAATATTTCAAGATACACTCACTCATATTGAAACAAAATGTTCCTATAATATTTTTTATATATAATTAAAAAGTAAAGATCACATTTTGGTTAATGTAGTAGAAGGGGGCATTCGATAAAAACAAAAATAAATAATAAATCAATGTATATTTTGAATATTTTGAAAAGTTTGCAATTAGGTTAATAATTTAATTCAACAAAAAATTATTACTACTATCTGAATATATTATCTAAAAAAATGTTTCAAACAATTTTTGCACGAGCACGTATGCCGCATTGTTGGAACTTTATTCATACCAAAATAATCATTCACGTGCACATATGCTATGAAAATTCTAAAAAACTATTAATGATTTACACTGTAGCGATAATGCACAACCGTTTCAATAAATACAATCCCAAGGTAATTTGAATGGCACCAAGACATGGTGTTTCACAATGATGGGCAGAGAAGTTGAAGTCAGTTGGACACACTGTGTGCAGCGTAGTCAGGAGGATTTTAACTTGGGGAGAAGTAGGTTTGTTTGGGGATTAAAGAAACTCGAGGACAAAGAGAGGTTGTTATATGTGGTGGTGACCAAGTTGGATGAAATGGTGGACGATGTTAATGGGAGGGAAAAACTAATTGAGGGAATTTTTGAGGGGTAGGTGTTTACGCAGAAGCTGTTGGAAACAAGGGAAAGGGAGCTGCGTAAGTTGAAATCAAAACTTTAAAAAAATAAAAAAAAATATATTGCAAGACACGCCCACTCATATCGGAATAAATATGAGTAAGCATGCTACATCAGCAATATTATTAAGCATGCTACAGCGGCTAAAGTTAGACAGATCAAAACAATCTTAGAATGAAAAAAGGCACTTTCCCTTTTAGGTATCTTGGAGTTCCAATTTTTACAGGTAGGGTTAAATCAGTTCATTTCCAACCTCTGATAGAAATGATAGATAAAAGAATAAATAACTGGAAGAATCTTTGGTTATCTACTGGAGGCAAGATTACCCTAATCAATTCCTTCTTATACTCTTTGTCTCATCATTTTTGGGTTGTTATGAAGCCCACAATGCACATCATAAAACTCATTAACACCAGATTTTCAAGGTTCTCCTGGGGTTACACTGATCTGAAAAGGAAAAAGTCTTGGAAGAAATGGGGGGATGTGTGTTTTCCAGTTTCAGAGAATGGATTAGGTTTCAGGTCAATTTCCACCATAGTAAAAGCTTTCTCGGCCAAACTATGGTGGAAATATCAAATAACAACAGCTCCTTGGGCAGCTTTCATTGAATCCCTTCCCCCAAACAGCTAAAACCTCTCAAAACTGGAAAAGAATATGTCAAGTTAATGTTTTTGCTGAACAAAACAGTAGGGTTATTCTTGGCAAAGGAGACTGTAACTTTTGGCTTTCCAACTGGACAGATAGAGGTCCTTTACTGGATCTTATAGATCAAGATATTGCTGGAATTCCTCTTCAATGCATTGTGGCACATTTCATAGAGCATAAGCAGGTTCTATTGCCTGGAATTATCCCACTGATTGACTCCTCTCTTCAGGTATTTCTACAGGAGGCAACATGCAATGCTCACAGGAAGGACAAGCTAATTTGGAAACCAGATAAGAAGGGAATTTTCACCTTCAAATCGGCCTACAGCTCACTCAGGGAACAAAGGTATAATTCTTTCTCATTAAAAACACTTTGGAATACCAGGATCCCTAAGAAGATTTCAGATTTTATGTGGAGCACTATGAATTCACTCTTACCTTTTGATAACATCCTCTCCCATTTTGGTTTCAATCTTCCTTCTAGATGTCCTTTCTGTGATAATATGGATTCACTTAATCATTTCATGAACGAATGTATCTTGGCTACAAATGTGTGGACTGAAGTGAATAGAATTGTGGGTATCCATACACCTTCATTCACTTCCATCTGGGATGGAATCTCATACTATCTTTCCAAATCTGGTCTCAAACCACTACACACACAAATTATACACATCATTGCGTCATTCACATGTTGGACTATGTGGAAAGCCAGGAATAACTTCATCTTTGAGAATAAAAAGCCCACTGTCTCACTCTTAACTAGAGAAATTAAAGGTATGATATACAATGCATATGCAGCTAAGCCTTTTTATATCTCTCATGTGTTTGACATGGAATTTTCTGCTGCTAGTTATCTCCCTTTATGGCTGAAACCTCCTAAACCGAATATCGTGAAGGTAAACTGGAGAAAAAAACTTCTTTGGGTCTTAAATGTAATGTTGATGCCTCATGGAACTCACTCACATATATGGCGGGTCTAGGACTCATTCTAAGATATACACAGGGTTCCTTTGTAGCTGCTACATGCCAATATTTAAATGCTCACTCACCCCTTCATGCTGAAATGCTTGCTCTTCAACTTGGGGTCAACCTAGCACACACCTATCATGAGCTCATTACAATTGAATCTGACTGCCTTCTTGCAATCAAAATGATAGAAAACTTGGATAAAGCTCATTGGAACCTTTTTGAATTAGCATATGCTATTCATGCTCAACTGGGATCAATCCATATTGTACATATTTTTAGAGAAGCTAACACTGTTGTGGATGCCTTGGCTAAACATGCAATTTCCAAAAAATTAACCTCTGCATTAGATGCTTATCAACTACCTGATCATGTGGTGGGATTGTGCTCTCTGGATAAAAATGGAACTCCAACACTGAGGATTTCAAACTAGTTTAGATGCTACTCATTCCTTTCATTTCCCTTATTCGCAGGACTACAATGCTCTTACGAGGATTGGACGGAGCTACTTTTTCAGCTCATCTTATCGGATACACATTGCCAACAGATACATTTTTGGAGCTGCTCAACCGAGCTATCATCTCAGGATCCTGCTGGGGAAGTCTTTTGGTTCTTAACTGCGGTTTCACACGCCTTCTGGGATGTTTGTATAGCTACATATTCGGTCTACTACAAATGCAAATCCTTTAGGATGTATATAGCGAAGGAACGTGGCTTTTTATATTCTAGAATAATCTTATTGGATATCTGGCATGAATCGATTAACACAGGGTGTGGAGGTCGACTACAGGAAACATATCCAAAACGATCACTAGGGACATCTTTTGAAGGGATTTCGTTTGTACTTCTACAATGTATATCTTCGGAGGACATCTTCTCATTTTGTTTCTTATTTGGGGTTTGGAGAGCCCAATAAATTTCTCTCATTCACGATTAGTGGATGTTTAATCTTTAAAAAAATGAAAAACTAAAATGCATCCAGTCAAAATAGTCAAAAATCAAATTAAATACATCAAATTTAAATATTTAGGCATCAAATAAATAAACACTTTAATTAAAAGCATTAAAGTGAGCACCACAATACGACACTAATATCGGGAGAAAAAAAAGTAAAACATCGATATTAAAACTTGAAATACCAACTAAAACATCAAGGCATACAATAAGTAAAAATCTAATATTTGGAAAAAATGATATTAACTTTTAAGACATCACACTAAAATACTAATACTATATCAAATCAAATAAAATTTAAAATCATTTTAAAAAATAAAATATCTTAAACGAGTATTACAATGTATAAAGTTTTAAAATTTCACATGTAAACACAATATTTTAAATTATAAGATCAAAATTTAATTTTAAAACTCATGATTTTAGTGGAAAGAATGAATTATGATAAAACATCATTAGATTTGGTAGTAAAAACACCTGCATTGCGTGGAAATAAGGAAAAAATTGATCCACGAACTACTCCGACCCAAATTCTTGACCCATAAGATTTTTATGATCCAGAATCATTAATTCCCGAATAATTTATGCCCAACACGTAGATCCCTTCATAGTCTCCTAAGCTTTCTTTAACTATATTTGGAATCACATCTCTAATTAAATTTCAAATTATTGCACATCAGTCTTTGGTCTCGCTATGAGACGGTTTTATACAAGATTTTGTCATTCTAAAATCATGGAAAATAAAATCATTCATTCTATAATTCGACCTTTTATTCTCTAAATGGTTTGCTATCAAAAAGGACATCTTCATTACTAATAAGGATGTATAAAATTAATTATATGAGTTAAATCACACAAAATTAAAATAGTTAAAACTTAAATATGGGTTATAAAAGCATTTTTTGTGCACAATCTAGAAGATAATTTTAAAAAATAAAATTGATGAAAATAAATCTGATAACCACTAAGATCAAACAAACTCCAAAAGGTAGAGAATATGGCTCTAACCCAAAAACTGCAAGCACATAGATAGCATAACTATCATCCAATCTTTGCTCAATCCAGCATGCAAGAAATGGATTGCTTAACCAATGAGTCCAACAATAAATATATGAACAAAATGAGGAAGAACAATCTGATTAACTGAGCCGCCCTAATGTAATAAATTAATAATTATAGATACTGTAGTTCCATGCATATTACAACCACACTTGCAGCAAAGATGAACAGTTGTATTTTGTCATAACATTGGAAGAATAACACATCGTACTTTTGCTAAGCCAACACATAAAATACAATAGCTCTCCATTTGCCATTCATAGAATATCACAGCAATATCATGCAGTCTTAATTTTTCGTTTGATATTAGACATTCAAAAGCACCAGACCTAACTACTTACTTTTGTACATACTAGATTCTAAGACTCCGACTTACGATATTACAAGCATGATTGCGGAAAGGAACCACTTACTACGATATTCTCTGTCAGGCCAAAAGGTAGGAGAGAGGAGTCTAATGTGCGAGCTACGTTCGTACAATTAAAGGCCCTATAAATAAAGATGGAAAATGGCATATAAGGTAAGTCATCTATACTCCCAAAAATACCCAAGCATGAACAAACATTTACTTGAGAGTTGCAGTTTCTTCTCCAAGGACCACCACGATGACCTTTACATGATGTACTCATTGGTGCAGGATGGACACATTGTTGCAAACCCTAGGAAATATCACTATCTAGCAGTGGCGGAACTAGGGCTGGATCTTGGGCGGGGCTAGCCGGGGCAGGGCTGGCGGGAGCTGAGATGAACAGTATACCCTTCCTTCACCAGGCTAGCCGGTGCTATCTAGAATGAATACCTCGCACTAGATGTAATAGAATATTAGATAAATTTGAATCAGATTAAGAAAATAATACTCTTTCTTAATGGTTTTGTATATATCATTTTCCATATCTGATTCTGCCGTGTATACCCTTTGTACTCAGTATATATGAATACACACAACCACAATTATTTGTGAGTTTTACATTCTATCATGGTATCAGTCAGATCTCTCTAACAATTCCTGATTTTTATCTCTCACTCTATATTTTTTAAACATTCTCCCGACCCAGCTTCGGCTGCTGCCAGCACCGTCTCCCACCACCAATCAACTCTATTCCGGTGGTCTGGCTTGTCTCTTTTTCGGCTTACACCGGTCCGCTTTCTTCTTTACTGCTCGGTATTCTCGCCGTCCGCTCGTCGCCGGCAGCATCCCCACCTTTCTGCTCTCGATTCTCGGCTTTCTGGTCTGCTTCCGACCATCACCAGATCCGGCGTCTTCACGTTCGAGATTCAGCGTCTGTTCCTTGGTTTCCTCACCGTGGATCGCCTTGGCTTTTTGTCATCTTCTCCGGCGTTATTTTACAGCCTATCGTCTCGGCTTCACCTTTGGATTCACGTGCCAACCAAGTTCTACTAGACGAGTGACGCCACGCGCGCCAACCAGGCTCTTTCAGGTGCGTGAAACCATGCATGGGTGACTCAGCCGCACACGTACTACTATTAGCGCGTGTTGTAACGCACATGCTTTCTCCTGCACGTGTTCACGTGCCGATACAGGTCCTCTTTAAGTTTTTGCACCATTTGA
>JAULKK010120795.1:0-17209 GCA_032355705.1 Rubia peregrina
GCAGCTATCCGTTGGGCCACGTGGCCCTCTAAAATCGTTCCACGGGGCACATCAGAATTTTTTTAAAAAAAATTGGGACCTCTGCAGGTGGGACGCGTGGGGCGCGGCCAGGCCGACACGCGTCCCACTGACTGGTCCAAAAATGTGGGCTGAACTTGTGCTTCTTTTCAAGCACAGTCAGAGACGCACCATGTGCGTGTGTCAGTAAATCTTACGGAACCGGTTTCTTAACCGGTTCATTGCTATGAAACTAGGGACCAGTTTTTTAACTAAAAATCGGTCTAGAAATCATCATTGTGGGTGTTTTCGGTTTCTAGAGCGGTTTTTAAAAATTAAGAAACCACCACTGCACATGCCATTAGCCTGGTTTACCTTGCTGGCTACGAATGAGGGCTTTCTGTGTCCCACAATAGTCCGTTTTTGTTTTCATAGTTAAATTTGTTTTCATCCACACATACATAAGTTTTATTTTACATCACCTAAATAATTAACATAATTATTATTATGGTGGTTTGAAGTCTGTTTTCATTGCACTGAACTTTTAAGAATTTCGGTGTGGTCCGAAAGTTTATTTTAAATTCTCTCTAGACTATGTGAGAATACACCATGACTATGTGTACTTCTCCTATCATCTCAATTTCCTAGAATAAGTGCGTTCTTAGATCGTCGTTGCCATAGGCAAATGGAGAGCAAAAAGTTGTCGAAGAAAACGTTAGCTCGACTAAGGAGCAACGATGTTGACGAAAAAATTATAGAGAGGAAAAGTTTGGGTAATTAAAGAAGAGAAAAACAAAGGTCTTAAAGGAGTGTTGGAAGAAGCTAGTTTTGTCATTACTCCAAAATCACTGCTAAGCATGGAAGATTTGTTGTCCATAGCCGTGGAGGATGTGGAATTTGTATGTTTGCTGCCTCGAGTCAGAATGGTCATTAAATTGGAAATTGGGGGATTGTTCAAAGAACGCTAAGGTCATGGATGAGGAAAGATTATCGTGGGGTGAATGCGTGGAGGTGGAAGGTGAAAATAAATGGAGTGGTTTATTCAAGAATGATGTGGAGGAAGTTCAGTTTTATTATCCAATTGAAGTTAACGGTGATTCAACGGTGGTATGCAGGATTTTGGGTAACGATCCTCCATTCAAAGTAGCAGAGGGATTCTTCCACAAAATTTGGGGATGAAACATCAGCAAAACCTGCAATTGGAGAAAGGTACTTTTATGGTGAAATTTAATTTAACTTCTTTTCGAGATGAGATTATTGAATCAAGGAGTGTATTTTTTTTATGGAAAGCCTTTAATCATGAAACCTTGGTATGCTAATATTGATTTCAATGAGCCAAACACAGTTCATGTATAGGTATAACTGCCAAACATGTTCACTGCATACTGACAACCTAGATTGATAAGCAAAATTGTTAGTCGTCTAGGTAAACCTCCGTGCTTAGATAGGGAAACAACAGAGAAGGAGAGTTTGTCTTATGCTAGGGTCAAAATAGAATTTGAGATTGGAGAGAATGTCCTAGAAAGGGTGATAGTCTTGAATGGACATAAGGTTATTGTGCAACAAGAAGTTACTTTGAATGGAAACCTGTCAGGTTTAAATAGTGCAATTAGTTAGGCCATACATGGGTTGAATGATGGAAATAAAGATAATGACGGGGTGGTTGGCAAGAAGTGGAAAGTTTATATCCCAGTAAAAGGATAGAATTTTGGAAAGGGTGTCACGGGTGAAGGAGGCAAATCAGGAAGAACTGGAATACTTGAAAAAAATATCTCAGTGAATACTGAAAGAGAAGAGGCAACGGGGTGTCAGGGAACTGTACATATGGTAAATGATATGGTAGGAAAGTGGGGGGTTTGGTGAAGACGCGGGAGGAAAAGACACCCTGTGGAAAGTAACTGGGTAAGATAGAATATAAGGGCCTTGAATAAACATAGGAAGCACAGTGTAGTCAAGAACTTCTGTTTGCACAACATAGTAGGCTTATTGTGTTTGCTAGGAACTAAAATCAAAAGTGTAAAGCAAAACAGAAGTATGGGTAAGTTTGGGACTGGGTTGGGAATTGGAAACCAATGATGATATGGTTGCAGGAGGGAAAATATGGGTTTTACAGATAGCTGATATGTTTGATGTCAACATTGTAAGCAAGGGTGAGCATTGGATTGATAAGGAAGTTTGGATTAAAAATGCAAATATGGCACGTTTCATTAATATATGGTTCTAACACATGGTTGAAAAGGGAGAATATTTGTCAATTTATAAAAGGTTTGGGAAAAATAAAAGAAAACCATGGTTGATTATTGGTGATTTCAACTCTCTATTTGAAGGACTGGATAGATTGGGAGGACAACCTGTAAATGAGAAGGAATGGATTGATTTCCAAGAGGTAGTAGAGGAGCTTGAAATTATAAACATTAAAACTACAGGAAGTTTTTATACATGGAGCATGAGGATGGGTGTAGAAAGAGTTCAAAGCATAATTGATAGGGGGTTGGTGAATGAAATTTGTCTGGACAGGTTGAAAAATGTGTGTTGAGAAGTAATGAATGAAATGATCTCTCACCACTTTCATTTGCTAATTAAATTATATATATATATATGGAAAAAGCTAAGAAAACCTTTTAAATACTTTAATATGTTCTCTTTGTCTCTCTTGTTTAAAGTCACAGTTAAGAACATGTGGGAAAGCAGAGGAGTTGAAAAATTGTTTAATCTTGCTAAAGTTTTAAAAGCCCTGGAAAATGCCATTAGTAAGATTAAACAAAGGGGAGTTTGAAGATATAAGAGGGAGGGTGGAGAAAAGCATGGAAATTTGGAAAGAGGCACATGAAGATTTGAATTATGAACCTGCTTCTAATTTGAAATAAAATAAGGAACAAGAGGCTAGAAAAGAGGTGGAAAAACTGTAGGAAGTAGAACACAGATTCATGCAACCAAAAATGAAGATGGAAAGGCTTAATGAAGGATACATGCCCTTTAAGTTTTTTTATTTAACAATCCAAACAAGGAAATATAAGAATAACATTGTGAATATGAGAGTGGGTGATGAATTCTATCCAACTTAAGAGGAGATAGAAGAGCAGCTGGTTAAACACTTCAAAAATTTGTTGGGAAGTAGTACATGGAGAGGAAATTTAGATAAGGAGCTTATGAAATTTGGTAAGGTAGTTGGAGTACAACAACATGATGCAATGATTATGCATGTTAGTTATGATGAGGTTATGAGGGCTACCAGAACTCATCTAAGAGTCCTGACAGGGATGGCTATACTAGCCATTTCGTTGAAGTGGCCTGGGATCTAGTAGGGAAGGAAGTAACAAGAGCAGTGAATGGGTTCTTTGAAGGAGATAATACACTAACCAGTTTAGGCAATGTTGTAATCTTTTTACTATCAAAGATAGTCTTGCCACGGGTACTAGTGTATACCTAGCCCACAGATTAAAAGTTGTTGGCATTTAGGCTCAACCACAAACCGGGTAAAGCAGAGCCACGTCTAAAGTGAGAAAGAGCGATCCCGAGATTTTAGCAACCATGATGTGAAACCCTAGCAATGTGTAGCCATGATTGCGATCCACAATAAATATAGGAAGAGTAGCACTGGCTCTGGGAAGTAGCACTAACTGAGAAATACTAATTCTCTAGAGGAAAGAACTGACTTGATCGTCAAAACACTTTCCCCAGAATCACTTTCGAAGTCTTTCTTGCAGAATCATGCTTATAATATGGTGATCTCCAGCCACCTCTCCTGACTGGGAATACCACATCAGATACCTTCAAATTTCAGACCAATTTCCAGTTGCTCTATAATCTATAAATTGATCACTAAGATTTTGTGTGCTAGAATGAACCCTGTGTAGCCTGATATAATTAATAATAATCAAGGTGCTTATTAAAGGTAGACATGCAGCTCACAATCTGTTGTAACCTTATGAAGTACTACATATATAAAAAGAGAAACTATGAACCCAAGTTGTGTTTTACAGTTGGATATTAGTAAAGCTTTTGACAGTGTGGGATGGGATTTATTAATGGAATGGTTGAATGAGCTGAAATTCCAGAGTTGACGGTTAATTGGATTGAAAAATGTATTAAATGTCATTCTTTATGCTTAGTGGTAAATGGTAACAATGATGTGAGTTTCAGGGCTAGAAAATGTATGAAACAAGGGGACCCTATGTCACCTCTTCTGTTTGTTGTGTGCATGGAATACCTAACCAGAATGCTAAATAGAGAATTTAGTTAGAAACTGGTGGAGTATCATTAAAGATATGGTAAACTTGGAGTCCATTTTTTTATGGTTTGCAGATGATTTATTGTTTTTTGTGTGGGAGAAACAGAAAGTCTATAGATGGGGTGAAAGACACATTGGAGGTGTTTCGGGAAGTCGTGGGTTTGGGGATAAATGTCAACAAATATATATTGTTCTTTAAAAAAATGAATGAAGCTGATCAAATGTTGCTTGCTGAATGTTTACAAGTTATGAGATGTGAACTACCTATGAAGTATGTGGGTCTGCCTATGTCATCAGTTAAATAGGATAAGTCTGACTGTGAAAGATTGCTAGATAAGATAAGAAGTAGACTAAGAAGTTGGAGGTGTAAAAACCCGTCACATGCTGGGAAACTAAAATTAATTAACTATGTCTTGTTGAGCGTAACTGGTTATTGGGGAAGTATAATGAAAATCCCAGAAAGTATCAACAATAGAATTGTGGAAATTTATACTAGTTATTTGCGAGGAAGAGATGGAGGGTAGAGGGGATTCAGTGATGTATCTTGGAATGCACTTAGCAAGGGTAATTTTTTTTGGAGGAATGGGCATAAGAGATCCAGTTGTTTGGAATCAAGCAGCTCTTTGCCAACTTCTATGGGATATTGACGGGAAAAAAGATATCCTATGGATTCATTGGTTGTAGGATTATTACATTATAGAGAGAAAAATGAGAGACTTCAAAGTCTTGAAATCTCAGAGTTGATCATGAAAGGTGTTTCTAAAGCTCTGTTATAAAGCCTATTCAGTGATGGGAAGTTGCATTGGTAGGGATGGGTAGTTCAATACTGCAGGGATGTACTACAAACTGAAAGGTGGTGATGAAGTGGTTGCAAAGGGACTGGTCATTTGGCACCAACTAGTTCAACCTAAACACATATTTTTCTATGAATGTTGCTGAATTGGAAATTAGCAACAAATATTATATTGCAGAAGTTTGGCATACTGGATGCAGATTTTGCAATTTG
Source organism: Rubia peregrina (assembly GCA_032355705.1). NCBI lineage: Eukaryota > Viridiplantae > Streptophyta > Magnoliopsida > Gentianales > Rubiaceae > Rubia > Rubia peregrina. Next base: position 5,235 of record JAULKK010120795.1, read on the forward strand.
CAGTGAATGTAAGGCAAGGAAGAAGACTATACATCATCTTTTCTGTGAATATGGGTATATACAAGAGATTTTAACTACTCTGCAGGTGAGGAATCAGGCTTGCATTAAAGATTTGAAGAAGTGGCTTTTTCAGCAAGCCAAGGTGAAGAGAAGCGGGAGTTTATGTTGGTTATTACCGCTCTATATCAAATTTGGCTTAAGGGGAACAAAAGAATTTTTAAACAGCAAAAAATGAAAGCTGGAGTTTTGGCTTTTCAAGTCAAATCGTAATGTGAATGAAGATTACAAGAAGAAGATTAATAAGTTGATGCATCATTTTATAGGTTTTGAATTTGAAGAGTAGTAGGTATTGTACTTAGGCCAGTTTGCTATTTTTCAATTTTTTTTTTGTTTAAATGGGTTTTGTGGGTAGAAAAACATAAGTAAGTAAAGTAGTTGGGCTTGAGGGGGAAGGCCTAAATGTGAAACCTTTGGGCGTGTGCGTATATATACACACACACAAAATTTCATTAAAAAAATAAGAAATTTCAAGAATTTTATTTAAAATATATCTCAAAATATAAATAACTATAAATTGATTTTAAAAGTTACCGAAATGAGATTTTTCATGACTGGTCTAATCATTAGGTTGTGAGACTATCTTTGATCAGATCTTTTGATTAAATAGTATATAGGAATACGAATATGAGAGATCGAGCTTTAGATCCATTTTAATGCTTATATTTTTTAATATTAAACCTTTACATTAATTTTTATATGTTTCTTCATTGCATATTTCAGAGGATTTGTTCATACCTCTAGGCTCAGACTTTTCATAAGAGTATAAGGATCTTGTTATTCCTTGTACATATTTATCAGTAATTATAGAACTATAAGAAGAATAGAGGTTGTGAGGATTACAAAGGAGGACATAGAGGAAGTCGTGGAGATGGAACAGAACTGTTTGTTGGGATAATGGGTTGATGATAGATATTTCAGTGCAGAATGACTCAATGAGTATGTTAGTACTTTCTGGAGCATTGCACTATATGTACACCATCTCTACAAGATTTTTTATGTAAAGAAATTCCAAAACAAGTTGGAGGAGTTAGCAGTGTTGCACAAAAGTCCATATTCAATGGTGGGGGATTGCTAGCCTTCAGAAGATGGGGTGCATGCATGTCCATGAGGAGGAAAAGGGTGGATTAAGTAAATATGCCTATCAAGATACATGGAATATCAACAGAATGTTTTGCACCAAGGGAAGCAATCAAAGTTGCCAATATCACAGGTGAGATAATTAATGTGGATATATATTTATGGCCTTGTACGAATGTTAAATATTTACGTGCTAAAATGTGGGTAACCCCGGGAGATCCTCTGATTTCTAGTTTTTATGTTGATCTGGTGAATGAGGCTAGGGTATGTGATACGAATATCAAAAGACATCGGCATTCGATGTTTGGACTACATAGGGAGGTGCATGTGAATTCACAACATTGTTATTACAATCCAAGATATGTGTAAATAGAGGAGCGTGCATGAAGAGAAACGAGAAAATCCAAGGCCAATTGGTTTGGAAGAACTTAACCATCATTTTCCAGAAATTATAAATTATAAATTTATAATTCTTGGAAGACTTTTTTCAAGATATCACAATACTTTTCCCCATTGGATTTGTTAGTGAGATTGTGTAATATTGACATGAAGCCAATTATAAGGTATCAACCAACAAAATTGTACTGATGTCCCCAATCGAGAAGCCAGAAGAAAGAAGCTAGGATTCATAAATTCATAAATTTATAAATCCTAACATTTGGCCGCTTGAGCCTAACCATAAGTTAATTAAGTAGTTGGTTAGTTAGTTAGTTAGCAGCTTTGATTTTAGCCGAGATTTATTTCAAAGTTAGATTTCTGCAAAATCCAACCTTTTTTGTTGATTGTCGATTTCTCTTTATAAAAAGAGTGAGATGGCCAAAAAATTTAGAAATTTATTTATCAATCATATATTAAAAAATTTAGTTATTACTCTTTGCTTGTGAGTGATCCATTGTTGCTTGATCTTGCAGGTTAATTAAGTTAGCAATACCCTTCAAATTTGTGAACTAATTCTGCAGGCTAGTTAGTGAGTAATTTGTGCAGCTGTGGTTAGGGTTTTTGGCGAGATTTCCCTTATTACAATCAAGAAATTATCAAAATTCCACAATCTAGAGTTTTAATAGGAGATTCATATCATTATGGGTAGTTATTACATATGAAATATTGTATAAGTTTTGTTGTCGTTGTGGTGTAATTAGGCATACATGGTAAATATGCCCTATAACGAATGATGAGGACTTGTAGTATTTTATTGATGTCCATATTCTATAGCTCATAATGCAGCCAGAGGTTCTAACATAGTATATGATCCTAACAAGGAGATGATCCCATCTTCATTAGGAGCACATTCACATAGACAAACTTAGAGAAATACTATAATTTATGATGAACATATGGACTTGAGGTGGGAACGATATAGCAAGTGCATCTAATCAATATGGAGACAAATAATCATCTTCCACAACAGGTTTTTGTTGGACAAGGAGGTGCATGGGGAGCCAACAATGATGGTAGTGGAGATCTTTCCAATGATGGTGGAGTTGGTCCCTCGCAATTGAGGTTTGACCCTTATTTCGGGCCTAACCAACAATAAAACCAATCCCAACCTCCTAAGCAACCTCAACAACAACAACAACAAGACTTTCCTAATGGTCATTTACCAAATGGTCATGTGGAAGAAAGAGGTTATATGGATTTAAATGTTGATCAAGCAGATGATATAGAAGGTATAATGGAGGTGCTAAATGGAGATAAGTTTGGAGTTATGGATGCAGCATTGACCGGGCGAAATGGAAGTGTGGCATTGACAATTCAGCCAATCCAAATGGTTGAAGGAGATCAACTTCAAAACCAGGGATTTCAGAATAATCAACAGATTCAAGACTGTTTAGTAGTACCAATAGCTCATTTGGCAGTTTATGTCTTACTCTATTTGCTAAGCAGTTAACTCAATAACTACTTTAGGTGCAAGAGGATGAGGCTTAGAGTAGTGTTGCTGCAGAGCTTCTTAATCTGAATAGAGTCAATGTCATGGGGGAAACTCAACCACAGATGGATGATGACAGGGTTCTTGATTTAGTACAACCGAGGGAATGCAGGAATCTGCAAGGATAAGAAGCAAGAGACTCATGGAAAAACAAGCTACTAAATTTAAGTCATTATCACCTTTAAAAACTCAAAAAAAAAGAAATATTTCGGTGGAATAAAAAAAATTCAAAACATAGCAAGTATTGGAGGAACAGAGGAAAATTAGAAACAAGAATGATGTCAAGGAGGCCTGGGAAGATAATCAGAAAGTAAAAGGCAAAGCTAGTGAAGAAGAAACCATGCAAAGGAAGCGCTGTTCAACAAATAACAGTGGCATATGACTGGAAGGCAAATGAAGGAAAGATATCTAGCTCAGAACCAATCATGCTTTAGAAATGGCAAGGGAAAATAAGAATAATGACGCAATCTGAGGAGCTAAATGAATATGAGAATTAGGAGTGGTGTAATCAAGGTCTAGGTTTATGTTTAACAAGTTTAAGTTGTCAAATGACTGGTTGAATGGAGAAAGAATCGAGTAAACTCAGCAGGATCGAGCCAGAGGAAGAAATATAATTTTCACAGGAAGAGTTCCCCCTAACAAAGGTAAGCATGTGGAAAACATCCCAGTAGCATAAGCAAGCAATGAAGGAGTTGAAAATTTTGAAGGTTTTGCGGGAACTGTACCAAAACAGTCCCCCAAAACAGAGCACTGTCATGGAAATGAAGAGACATTAACAATGCCTCTACAAAAAAGAATATCAACCAGTTGGTGAGATATAAGAAGCCTGACATACCATTTCTTTTGGAGACGGTGGCACAACAACAAAGCTTGGATGCTTGGAAGGATAATTCAATGTACGATAAGGCAGAATATGTTGATCCAATAGGAAGGTCTGGAGGTCTAGTTATATTTTTGGTGTATTAATTTGGATATTGAAGTTATGTTTAGATCAAGGAACTTTGTTAGTTTGTTAATGTCAAACACCAATTAGTCCAAATGGCGTCTAGGCCTAGTTTATGATCACCCAGAATTGTCCGGTGGACCTTTTGTTTGGAAGTGTTTGAATGACTTTTGATGCTATTCTCAGTACCCTATAGTTCCTCAATCCAAAACTGGACTTCATGAGATAACATAATCTTATGATCTCATGGAGATTCCAAACGAGGGATTGTGATATACCTGGACAAACAATAGAGATAAACTAAATACTATTATTGAGAGATTAAACAGAGCTTTTGAAAGCAAGCAATGGAGATCAATGTTTCCTGAAGCAAGGGTCATTAAATCTACCAATTATTTGCTCAGATCATGGACCTTTACTTCTTAATTTGATGCCCAAAAAGATTTTTCCAAAGAAGACAATAAGATACTCTCTCCATTCCACTTCATATTGCTTAATTTGACCTTTTCAAGTCAAACTTAGACAACTTTCGACCATTAAATTCTATTATTGTATTGTAAAACTATTATCACGTTATATGTTATTGGATTCATCGTAATGTATATTTTTAATTTATTAGTTTTTTTAGTTTTTTACACATATAAATAAAGATATTAATATTTAAACATTGGTGCAGTTGACTCTCAAAAGTCAAACTAGGCAATGTGAAGTGGGACGGAGGAAGTATGAGGGGTTCAATCTTTTGTCTTGGATCAGATAGTTCAGAGGTTGTGGACAAAGCGAATGCAATAGGATCAAATGCAGCAAATGCGAAGGTCATAAGAGATTTCAAACTCAAAGCTACAAATAACCCTTATGCATCTTCATAATTGGAGCAACAATTCTTACGGAAACATGGCGAAGAATATCAAAAATATGGAAAAGAGATTAGCGGATCTTCTGCAAGGAGGGGGAATGTATAACAAGAAGTCGGAAATTGAGTATATATCCCTCAAACTCAAAGATCTTTATCAAAAACATTCTGATCATTGGCAAAAGAGATTAAAAAATATCTCATGCATGAAGTTTGGGGACAAAAACATGTCGTTATATCACAAGTGAGAAACGAAGAGAAGGAACATCAACACACTGCAAGAATTATATGATAATTCAGGACAGTGGATTTTCAACCAGGATATGATCTTTAGTACTATTATAGATCATGTTAAATTTGTCTTCACAATACCATAATGGTAGAGGCCTGCACATTTAGGAGAAGGGAATTAAGAGATACATGTAGAGTAATAATAGAAGACTAACTCAACAACAAATTCAAAGTATTTCTCAAACATTCACTGGGAAAGAAGTATGGGAGGCTCTCAAAGAAATGAAACCATGGAAATCTCTGAGGGAAGATGGAATTCCACCTGGTTTCTATAAAAAGGTATTGGAGCATATTAGGGAAGGAATTCACAGAAACAATCCTACACATAATGAACCTAGGATCAATTCCTTATCAGTGGAATAAAACCCAAATTGTCTTAAATCTCAAAGAAGAAAGTTCTCACATCCACAACTGATTATAGGTCCATATCCATGTGTTATGTCAAATGCAAGGTGATTTCTAAAATCCTAGAAAACAGAATGAAGATGTACACTATGGACTTGATTTCAAACATACATAATGGGTTTGTTCCAGGAAGACATATATTAGAAAATGTGTTACTTGCACCCAAAGTTATTAACTTCATGAAGAATAAGAAAACTCAGGGAACAAAGGTTTTATAGGCTATCGAGCTAGATATGAGTAAGGCTTGTGATTAGACTTCATGGGGTTTTCTAGAAAATGTACTGAGGAAGTCAGGATTTTCATATCACCGGGTTCAATTACTAATGTCATGTGTGATAACAGTCTCTTATCAAGTGCTTTTAAATGGAGATAAATCTCCATTTTTTGTACCGGACAAAGGCCTTAGACAAGGATGTCCATTATCGCCATAATTGTTCATCCTATGTTTGCTATTTCTATCATCGTGGCTTGAACAAAGAATTCAATCAAATAGCAAGCTTGGGTTAAAGATATCACAAGCGGGACGGAAAGTTAGCCACCTCATGTATGCTGATGATTTGCATACTATTATCAGAATGCAACACATAAGTTTTGGATGAAATTGCAAAGAATATTGATCTATTTGCAAGATATTAAGGCATAAGAGTGACATTATGTTCAGCCTAAACACTTCCCAGAGCCTAATGCAGTACACTCGATATACTCTTAACATTCATGGAAGTGGTTTAGGAGGTAAATATTTAGAGCTAGATATATGTTTTCAACAATCGAAGGTCTAGGTATTCTAAAACCTCGTTAATAGGTTCGAACAAAGGTTCTCTTCATGGAAGACAAAGCTAATTTCACTGCCTGGAAGGACTAGTTTAGCTAAACACGTGCTCTCCGTGGTAGCTATATATTTCCTTGGTATATTCAGGATCCCAAAAATCATTCTTGTTAAACTATACAAAATGGTTGCAGAGTTTATTTGGGGAGGGGAACCAGGAAAAAAGAAGGTACATTGGAAAGCATGGATGAAAGTATGCAAATCAAAGAAGGATGGTGGACCAGGTTTACGTTCAATGGAGGGAATGATCAATTCTCTTCTCGAAAAGCATGTATGGTCAATCACAAGAGACATACACTACTTGGAAGAGTATACAAAGAAAAATACATGAAGAACAAGGATTTTCTTACAATGGCTCATAAGGGTTATGATTCGTGGGATGGAGGTCTATTTCATGGGCAAGATCGGTGATAAAAAATAATCTGGCATGGCAGGTAATCAATGGCAAAGATACCAGAATCACTGATCAATGTATACCAAACAAATCAACTCCATTGACAGACCAATAAGTCATTGGTCTACATACAGATTTAAAGGTTGTGGATCTCATCACACAACAAAACAGTAGAGATTGTCATTGATACGTTCAATATTTCCACAGGAGGTGATACCAAGCATTATGGAAATCTATTTTTGATATAAATTCAGCAGACTACGACAAGCCTATTTAGAGACATAATAATAGTGGTACATATACAATAAAAAGGCTTATCATTTGATCATGAAGGAAATTATGCTAAACCAAAAACAAACATCATCTGGCATGTTGGATTTTCGGAAGCTACTTTGGAATCTTAAGCTCCTACACGATATGAAAGTTTCTATATGGAGAATGATAAATTCTACACTTTCTACTGCAAAGAATCTTGCTCATAGAGGAATGCCAGTCCAAACCAACTGTTCAATGTGTCTAATACAGGAGAAAGATGATATACATCTACTTATAGGATATGAAGAATCAAGAATAATCTGGAGAGCTTCATCTCTTGGTATTTATTTCAATTTCGTACCTTTACTACTCCCTCTGTCCACTTTATATTGGCACCCCTTTTCGACACATTTTCCCATGACATGTTCGGCCATCGATAACTTTAGTTTTGTCCAATAACAAAAGATAAAATTTTACTTTTCGGAAACTACACGTTACGGAGAATCCATCGCCATCTCACATGATATCTATTATTATGTATAACAAAAGTTATCGATAGTCAAACACGGCACAGAAAACTGTGCGGTCAAAGAGTGACAATATTAGGAGGACAGAGGGAGTATATGTTTAGTCATGGTTTTTACAATGGACCAATCATACACCAGATAAGGATTCAATTAGGTTATCCATTTGCATTCTATGGGAGATATGGAAACAAAGAAATGCAAGAGTCCTAAATGACTCAATGAAAGATCCAGTCTCATGTTGTCAAGAAAATAGAAATGATTTCATCATTCAAAATCAAGATCTATCAGGAAAAAAAAAGGATAATACTGATGGGGCGAATGGTCAGGATGAATATAGAGCACAACAACAACAATCACAAAGGAACCAATCATAATAGGGTACAAATTTGCGTAATCAGCGGATACAACACGATACTCATATTGTGACCTTTGATGGTTCTTCCAAAAATCAAGGTTCTTAGGAATAGTGGCATGGATGATTACATATAATGATGGCCTTCAAGGAAGACAAAGTCAATTAGCATCCGATTTTTTTATTGCAACTTCACTTCTACAAGCCGAAGCATGAGTTTTTTAAGAGAAATTAAAGATACTCAAAGAAGGGAAACTTCAAAAGTATTGGTGTACACCGATTCAATAGTTCTTGAATAATCCTTAGTCCAACCAGATTCAACACCTCGAGAGATCAAAGGAATAGTGTATCAGATTCTACTCACCACTACCCATTTACGTCTTTTTTAATGTATTAAAGTTAATCGTAGTTTAATTACTAATGAGCATAATGTAGAAAATAGTTTAGGGAAAACTCTATGTAATGTTTCTTCTATTTTTTAATATATGTGTTGTCAAAAAAACGAATGGTCTCTCTGTTTTTTTAAAGGGGGAGTTTTAGAAAAGGTGGTTTGTTCATAAATTTATGGACATGCTACTTTACTTTTTAATTAAAAATAATATTTGTATAAAAAAATTAAATATTGTATTTAATAAGTTAAAAACATGTAATAAGGTGTGTTTGAATGTAAAGATATAAAAAATATTATATAAAAATACAATATTTAACTTTTAAAATGTATTTAAATTTAAAATTTTAGTGTTTAATTTAACAAATGCAATGTATAAGTGAAAAAAAAATACAATGAACTTTCCATAACTTAAGGACATTCCACCTGCAGGGAGGTCTCCTTTTGTTAAAAGTGATATTCTTCTTGGTCAATTATTTCAAATATGTGTAATTATTGAAAAATTTAAATTATATATGATAATGAGATATAAAATTTTTAAATAAAAAATATATTGAGAAAAGTGCTAATATAACCCTATCTTTTGATCAAAAGTGCTAATATAACCCTACAATTTCAGTAAGTGCTAATATAACCCTGGACTTGGCTAACTATTTAGTCAGTATTATTTTGGCCGGATTTTGATTAAAAGATAATTTTACCCTTTATTTAAAGAAAATAAAAAAACCCTACAATATTCAACTTTCTTCCCAGATTTTGCCGCCATCATCTTCTCCTTACCAATTTTGGGCCTCATCGTCTTCTTCTTCCTCATGCCACAATCATCCGCCTTCTTCTTCCTCATCGGCGGTAGGGGTAGAGGGATTCTGTAGCGGTGGGGGAAATCGGTGCGGTAGGGAGTAGCAGCGGTGTGAAGCCTGAATCAATCGGCGGTGGGGGAAAATCCCAGGTTTCGGTATCAAATCCCAGGATCTGGAATGAATCTTGATAAATCATGCTCTACAGATCATTCCCAGTTGTTAACCATAGTGGCCCTGAACTTTTTGATATATTTGGTTCCAACTTTGAACCCCTCAACAAGAATTTCCATATGAAGTGAGGGCGAATGAAGTGGAGCACACGACACGGAAGGGCACGAGTGGGTTGATGAAGAAAGAAGTGTGTATTATTTTTTTAACATTGTCCTAAAGCTATTTTTAACATTTTAATTTTTTATCATGCTTAAATTCATCTGGTCAATGTCGAAATTGGCGAATTTGGGTATATTGGCACAATTCAACAAAAGTTAGGGTTGGATTGACACATTTGATAATGAGTTAGGGTTATATTGGCACTTTATGAGATTGCAGGGTTATATTGGCACTTTCAGTCTAAAGTTAGGATTAGAAATGTATTTTACCCTTGGAAAATATATTTTATGACGATTCTTAAAATATGTCGGGTATTTCATATGATAATATTGTTATTTATATATCAGAAAATGTGTGAAAATGACTGAAAATGACCCATATTTTTTTGAAAGTGTCGAAACAACCTCGATTCTTTGAAAGTGTAAAAAAGATTCTCGACCTGTCTGACTTTATTGTCAATGGCGTCTTTGGCCAAAATTGCAAGAAAAGACCGATTTTCCCTCTTAAATATAAAAGTAGAATGATAGATATCACTTCTCTCTCTAATTAGTATTGCTTCCCCTTTTCTGCTCCTCCTCCTTTATCTCCCTCGCTCCTCTTCCATTAGGTTGCTCCTTTGCTACAGCTATCCACTCCCTCTACTCTGACCACCCATTTCGCTTCCGAAAATATAAGCATCACAATTACATTTACAAATATAATCCATCAGCCCCATTCTGCCATTCAATCTCGACGTTGTCATCATTTCTAGATACCTTAAACCCTAAACCCTCAGGCGCTCTCAATTTCCTCTCACGGAAATTTTATGAAGTCATCTACGACGAGCACAATGTGGACCCCACTGGAAGGTACAAGCATGAGCGAAACCAGGAGGGAGTGAGCAAACCACCCTTACGATTCGGTGGTGAAGATAATAGCAGTAGGAGGTGTTGCCTGAATGAGAAAACTTGGTGGAAAATGATTGTAAAAAATGTTGAATTACGTCAAATTGTGGGCATTGTTTTGAGTGGGGCACAAACTGAACTAGGATTGGTGAGTGTTGCTTTTGGATTCTCCCTTGTGAGTACTATAAAATTGACTATTTAAACTCTCAAAATTGATCAAGGGTGAATGGGATATGGATGCTCAAAGTGTCACACTTGGAAGGAAAACTTGGGCGGAAATACTCTTGTCCAGAATATAAGTTTTATTATTATTTTGGACTGTCCAAAATATGTATGGACCGCGTGGAAGTCTCTAGAAGGCCTGTACCACACAACATTAAGTTGATGGAATTACTTGTGTGTAAATCTCAAGAGATAAGGATGAATATTTTACCAAGAGATAAGAACAAATATCTTCATATGAAATTTGAGCGCGGTTTATCATGATAAAGAATATAACGAGAATATTTTATTTTTCCAAAATCTAATTCGAATATTTTTGAAATATTTTAGTGATTGCACTACTACAAACTATGGTCAATGCAACACTTTCATTGCAACACTGATTAAAAATGTTACAATAGCTTATAAAGTGTTACTTAAAACTTTGAAAAGTTTTGCATAAATATTGAAAAATGTAACGTTAGATCTAATGTAACATCACCTTAGGTAATACTTGCAAACGTTTTGCAACAGGTTCAACTTAGTATTATAATCACCTAAATTAACACTTTTGCAAGTATTACCTCAGGTGATGTTATATTAGATCGAACGTAATACTTTTTAAAATTCAGGTAACACTTTTCAGTATTTATGTAACACTTTTAGAATGTTTAAGTAACACTTTATATGTTATTGTGACATTTTTAATAAGTGTTGCAAGGAAAGCGTTGCGATAACTCTAATTTGTAGCAGTGTTGGTGAATATTATTCTCTAGTTACAGAAAATCGTAATTTCACATTTCATTCCTTAGGGTCTCATAAACTACTACCTCAGTGTCAGAAAACTCGCATCATTCTCAAGTTTCTCATTGTTCTAAACTTGAGTCTTATTGTTTTTATGTGGAGGTAATATTATTTGGCTTATATGGGAATCCGAGGTAACTCTTGTGTGTTAACTATTACCTTCGATGATTTTATTCTAGGGAACGATGTCCATGATGGAATTTGTTCATTTTATCCTTGCGAGTTTACTCGTGAGTCCATCGTTGTATAATTACTTGAAACTTAGTTTACTTTTTATAATCCAAGTTTTCGATTGTATGTATGAATGATCAATATATATTTTTTATTCTTGCATATGTTATTTCCAGTGTAATCTTATTATTTTCGCATGATATTATCAATATATGTCCAACAAAACTTTGTTTGGGATTCCACCATTGAATAACCCCTTGGAAAATTGGAGAAGTTGTCCAGGTTCGAACCTTCTCCTTTCCAATTTCTTAATTCCGTCATTTCAATTCTTCGCCTACATGTATGTGGTTGTTACCGCCAGAGGCGGATCCAGGTGTGGGCAAAGGTGGCAGTTGCCACCCAAAAAAAAATCTGAATTTTTATGTACTAAAATTTAAAATTTATGATTTTGCCCCACCACTTTTTAAAAAAAATACCGTTAGCACCT
>JAULKK010120905.1:0-17208 GCA_032355705.1 Rubia peregrina
AATTGATTTATTATTGCGCATGTGATCATATAAATTATTAGTTAATGTGGATTTACCTGTTGCCGGAATACATTCTCTTATTGATATTTGTGTTTATTTGCATTCATAGTTTAGTTTTATTATTTTCTTAGTTAATAGATTATATTCTCCATCAAATTAAGGAGTGGTAGCTAACCGACCATTGAATATTTAGAAATAAGAATTTGTTTACACTATTCTTTGTGGGATTGGACCTGCTTACTCTATACTTGAATTTAAATCTGATAGAAATGTGACCTATCACGGTTATATGTTTCTTCAGTTCGCACATGTTGTTCAATCATTTTTTGCAACTCTCTTGGGTTTTCGGCCATGTTCTTCATGAGTTCCTTGTAGAATTCTCCTGATTACATTCCCCCTGTAAATGTGCCCAAAGAGGATTGGAACGTCAGAGCGCAAACCTGCAAACTTTCAGTGGCGAACCTATTAAGATATTCTGCAAGACTTTCATCCCTTCGTTGAGCTATGTTGTTTAGGTCTGCGATTATTTTGGTGAACTTCTGCTTCTGATAGAAGCGAACCAAAAAAATATGAAAACTGTGCCCAAGACTTAATGCTTCCATTTGGCAAGTCTTTGTATAATGTGATCGTTGTTCCCGATAAGAAAATAGGGAAATCCTTGCACACCAATTCGATTTCCGCATCGCAAAATCTCATATTGTTACGTTGTGAATGCAGGAATTCTTTTGGGTCTGTTGTCCCATCATATATCTTAACATGCAAAGGAAACTTGAAGTCCTTTGGAATCTTGAAATCACAAAGGTGCAATGCCAACGGTGACTTATCTGCATCATCGTCTGCCACTATATCCCCCAACTCATCCTCATACTTAAGGTTCTCATGCTTTTGACTTGTTTTCTTACTTATTTTCTGGGATTTTGTCTTGAGAGTGGCTAAAAATTAACTTCACAGATGTTCCATGTTCACTTCCAAGAATGTTGTGAATCCTCTCCTTTTCTTGATTAGCGTTAGGAGATTCTACTTCTTCTTTGTCATCCTCTGTATCTTCCTTATTGTGTTCTTGTTCTCTACTAGGAACATATTCTCGATCTTGGCTGGGATGCACGCTCTTATTGCGTCCAGCCGTTTATTCTTGCGCATAGTGATTTTGGCTTTTTTCACTCCTGGTGAACACCATTGTTTACTTTGAAGGGAATGAAGGACTACCATTTTTTTTATTCCCACAGTCGGCGCCAAATGATGTGGTATTCCTGACCAAGTAAAGTTACTGCAGTTCACCTTCCTGCAAAAAAAAATCTGGAAGCGATTCCAAGGAAAACACTCTGACGATCAAGTCAGCGTTCTTTCTTTAGAGAATTTGGATTTCTCAGTCTAGTTCTGCTTACCTGAGCCAATGTTGCTCTTTTTATATTTGTAGCCTATCGTAGTCGTGGCTCCACATTATTTGGATTTGAGATCATGGATTGTACTGTGGTCACTATATTCCTGGTTCGTAGCTAAGTTCTTGTCCTCATTCTGCCTTTCTCGATTCACGGTTGGATCCATGATCACGCAGTTCCACCTTTATCGGTTTGTGGTTAACTTAAACCTTGGGCTGAATGGCTTTGTCTATTCGTAAAGTGAATTGGGCTAGGCCTGGAAGTCAGCAACCTTTAGATGTTGGGCTAGGTATACACCACCATCCTTCATCACCTTTTTCCTTAATATCCAAATTTTCCATATAATGGAGAAGGACAATGCAATATCTCTATTAGTAGGCGTAATGGTAATCCATTCTACGAGCCAAGACTTGAAAGATGAGATAACAGATAAATCAAAACTGAGTGAACTGCATCTTCAAGTTTTCCTTTTTAATTCACACTCTGCAAACATATTATGCATAGATTCAAATGAGTTATAACACAGGGGGCAAAGAGGACGGAGTGGTACTCCCCTTTTATGTAATTCTGTAGACACAAACAGAGTATTATGTAGGATTCTTCACACCAAAAATTGAAGGCGTGGAGGAACCTTTATTTTCCAAAATTTCTTCCAAAAATTGATGTCCCAGCCAGTATCAACGGATGATTGTGGAAAAGGCTTGTGTGAGACTAGTTTTACTTATATGTAGCCATTTTTAATGGAGTATTCTCCCAAAGAAGATAAGGTTCACACTATGCTATCTTCTTCTATTGAACTAACATGTTTTGGAATTTTGATTTGAAGAATCCTTTGTGCCACCTTTCTAGGGAAAATAGTATTCACCAAAAGAGGCCTCTATTTCCTATTCCCATCAATCATATTAAAGACTTTGAGCCTTGATGGTTCACCCAACTCGTGCTTGTGCTCAATGGGTTTGATATGCCAGGTATCCAATCATCCTGAATATGGATTTGATGTCCATTTTGAATTCTCCACTGTAATTTAGGCTGGAATCTTTGCTCCCCGCTATATTGATCTCTAGCCCAATGATGTACTAGCTTTGACTTTCTCTGAGCTGGAAATTAAAGGACCATATTTATTGGTGAAGAGCTTACTAAAAAGAGAATCCTTATCTATCAAGAGTTTCCACGCATGTTTTGCTAATAAAGCCTGGTTCATTTGCTCTAAAGATCTCAGCCCTAACCATCCTTCATGCTTTGGTTTGCTTATAACCTCCCAACTTTTCCAATGTATCTTGTTCTTCTATGATTTTCCTTTCCAAATAAACCTCTTGACGACCTTGCCGATCCTCATATTCACCAACTTCGGGAGCTTATAGACTGACATTGTGTATGTTGCTACAGAATGGAGAGCAGATTTTGTTCGTATAATGCGTCCACTCGTAGAAATGTCATTCTCCCTCCATTTCTTCTTTTTCCTTTTGATGTTATCAACCAGTCCATTAAACATGAATAATTTCTTTGCCTCTGTTAAAATATTAACTCCTATGTATTTATCGAGAAGTCTCATCCTATGAATATGTAAAGCATACGCAGCCCAATTCCACCACCAGGATGGCGTATTTGGACTAAAAAAGAATGAAGACTTCTCAAAGCTGATATGTTGGCTTGAGAACTTGGCAATGAGTCTAACCTTTGTGTTAGAAATCTCAAATTCCACTGATTATCTTTTAGAAAAATAATACAGTCATTTGCATACATCAGGTGGGAAATGGAAGGAGTTGATTTGCTAATTTTGAAACCAAGCTTTCCCCTTAAATAATATTTTGAGTCTAAGGTGGATGAGAGATCCAGTTGACAAACCCATTCTGATTTTTTGAAATCAAGAAGCCTATCACCCTCTTGAGCCTATTCTGAAGCAGCTTTGCAAAAAAATTATATTGAACCCTACACAGGCTGATAGGTATAAAATCCTTGGCCCATATAGGATTTTTTACTTTTGGAATCAAAACTATTTTTGTTTCATTCCGGTTTCTTTTCATCAATCCTCCTTGTTGAAGCAGTGATATGCAAGCTAATATAGAGGATTTAATCTTTCAAGTGCTTCTAGTAAAAACCCGGTGGAAAACCATATGATCCAAGTGATGCCCATGATTTCATACCTTTTACTGCCAACCAAAGTTTTTTCTTCAGAAAATGGAGTCTCCAATTTTTTTTGTCTTCAGATGTCATTCTTGACTGGATGAAACCTAACATATGAAATTTTGTGAAATTCTCTGGATACACTTCTTGGTGAGTGTACACTTGTTTCATATGCTTAAGCATCTCAACGTGAATTGCTTGAGTAGAATTCAGCCAAACTCCACTATCATCTTGTATTTCTAAAATTTTCTTGCTGAGAGACTTCTTTGTTGCCCACTTATGAAATATTTGGAATTTGTGTCGCTAAAATTTTCCTAATTTAGTTTAGCTATCTGTTGCCAGCAATCTGCTTGGTACTTTTGAAGTCTGATGAGCTCGTCCTTGATAGAAGAAATATATAGTTTTACCTCTCCTGAACTATGAATAGATAATTGGTTATCAACCCATGACTCAAATTCTGTTATCTACGTTTCCATAAGGCACCCGATGCCAATTTTGTAAATGTGACATAGTCACATATAACCAGCTGGAAAAACTGGTTGCAAGATCTAAGATTGCATCCTGATTAAAGCATGGTCTTTCCAGATCCCATATTTTCTGAATAATAAATAGTACTGCTGGATCCCTTGCCCAAAAGGACTCATATCTTTCGAAGAGTCTTGAAGATTCTGGATAAGCCTGCATGTAATTCTCTGGATTCTTGTTAGATATAGAAGACATGTACCATATAAACGGTAATCCATCATCTACTACAACTAAAAAATTGAAACCATTTTGGATTCTCTGTACCTCATCATGGAAATAATTCCATTGATTATCCATGAACTCCATTGGTATATCCGAGAAGATTCTCCATAGTCTAACGTCTAATTATGAGAAAGTCAATGTACATGTCTGAGGAGTCATCAATGACAATATCCACTCATGTTTCCCCGAAATGCTTGAGAATGGCTTCATTAACAAAATGCTTAAGATCTGTGTCATAAAAAAAATTACACCTAGTTGCAGGGTGTCCTATGACTCCACATCTTTTGCAAAATTTCATAATTTTTTCATAGGCACAAGACACTCAATAATGATGATCATTCTTAGTTTAAAGGGAAAAAAACCAAAATGAGTAGTTTGTATGGATCAATCCAAACTCTAGCTTTGAGATACTGACTATTTGTCCCCGGGTTAAAAGAAGTGTTCACCCTGTCGACATCTCCTATGATCCCTACCAAGTCCTTCTCCTCTACTCGATTAAGCAGGTTAGTGGTGAGATTAAAAAGTTGGATCCAAACCAAAAAAATTGTCAAGTGAATACTAGAAAAAGGGTATGCATCAGTCCATCTCCTCAAACATAACAAGCCACATCCCACTATGTAGAGCCCATTATTCAGCACAACCAACATTTCCACTTCCGTCTCGAAGCCAAGAACCATGAATTTGTGATGACGATACACTATCCATGTACGTGCCCACCAGTTATTCTGAAAGTAGATTTGTAAACGATGATTAGAGAAATTTCTATCATCGATCCAAAAAGCTAGTACTCTGAAATAGAGGCTGGGTTCTTGAAAGAGGGTATGCTCCTCCATAATCCGGATTCTTCGACTCCACCTTGATAAATGAAACGCCGCTCCTCCAAAAGGGTTGACATTGTTAAGATTTCCATGCATGAACTCCTCATGATGGTATGTATATGCTAATGAATTTACATGTAATCTTCTGACCCATCGGAATCGAAATATGGTAAAAAAACCATTCAACATGCTTGAATTTGGTTTAGAGAATACATGGGATTGATGATTGAAAGTGGTGGGAATGTCTTGAAGAGACTGTGGAAAGATTGAGGGTTTTTTTTGAGTGGAAAGGAACCTTTTCAATTGAGCTGCATTTGGGATTATGCAGACTAAAAAGGGGAAGGTTTCTTTTTATAGTAGTTTAAAAGGTGGTGCTAGATCTTATTTGGCCAGAAAAGGAAAGAAAATGGAATTGGAGAGGTTTTCCATAAGTTTTCCCATTGTTGTTTCCAAAGGTAAAAATGGGCATGTGATCACCCTGGTCCTTGTGCTCAGGATTAGCACTGTTCATTTTTTAAACAGTACTCATTGAGAAGAAACTAGACTTCTCTCTCTTCCTCTTCCGCACCCTGTTTCCATCTCTCTCTCTCTCCTCCTCCATTGCATGTAACAGTAACCCCTCAAATTTGATTAACAAAGAAATATCGATGTGGTAGTTACCCAAAAAACTGTTATTTCTACCTGTTGCTTGTTTAAAATTCTGAGAAGGAAATGCACTTTTCTTGAACAAATAAAACTTAATTCTTGGAACCCATCTTTTTTCTTGAAAAGGTAATTTATTCTGAAAAATATTTATTCTCCACTACTTTATCGGGAGAAAGCGGTGGCTAAACTTGAAAACTTAAAACTCCCCTTTTGTCTAGCACGCATGAAGGAACCACTTGATTCTTCTATATTTGTTATGTGAACCCAATTCTTTAATTCTTTCTTAATGTCCACGGTTGAGATCTCTTTTTGTCTTTTTTTAGTAAATGCTTCTAGTGGTAAATTAAAAACAAACAAACAAAACAAACATTTTCTCAAGAAAACCCACTCTAGCTCACAAGAACAAAACAAGATGTTGAAGGCACCCAACTATATTACTGATAGAGATGTTATCCCACTTATCATTTTCCCCTTCTCCTCTTCTTCTTTTTAAAACCTTCTTGCTCTCACACTATAATTAGTGCGAGAAAGTTCCCATTTCATCCTCCCATCACTCACTTTCTAGTATCAATCGCTATCTCCATGCCATAAATATTGGCATTACTTTTTACATTTGTCTGTTCCACAATTAATGGCATAAAATATTTTTTCCCTTTTTGGTTCGATTTAGATATATATTTTTATCATTATGTCCCTCGTTATTTGAAATTTGGATTGAATAGTCCTTAATATAATTATAATTCACTTACACTAATTGAACTAAATTAACCGTATTACCTCATATTTCGTCCAATTTTAATGTTGAATTCAATGACCACTTTATCCCAATAAAAAACGTTCCACATTTCAAAATCATTTTCCAGAACCCTTTGTCTTTTACTTTATATGTATTCCCATCCATTTCCCCACTGCCCCATCGTGGTCGATCAATGCTCCACACAATATTCAATTGCTGAGTTAAACACGCCAAAACTCCATCATTAAAAAAAATTGAAAGTCAGAATGAATTTATTTTACCTCCTCATTTCTCCATTTTTTATGTTCATCAAACCCTATCTTTTTCTCTTCTTCACTAATGAGTCGCAACACTGACTCTTCTTCTTCAACCACCCCCTCTGACTTTGTCCCACTGCACATCATTAATATGGTATGGATTTTCCATGAATAATCCTTTGATGACACTAAATCATCCTTCACTGCTCTCAATTTGCAATCCTTTTTTTTACAGAGAATGAGCACCTCGATGAGGGTTTTGTAGATCAATTTTTGGAAACCCTAATCTGAAACATTGCACATATGCCAGATTCTAAAAACCAACACATCAAATTCATGGTTTCTGATGACGTGCACAGTTTTATACAGAGCCAAAGAAGTTCATTCTCCTTTGGGATTGATGTGGTTGACCAAGAACCACCAGATCTGGGCTGGTCTAGATTTTCCTCTGCAGCAACTGTCGAAGTAGGTTGATCCGAGGTGGCACATGATGGTAACGTAACTCTTGATACCAGTGGTGATTCCCTCTCGTTGGCTGCAGCAAGCGTGGATGGCCGGAGCCTAAGGGTACGTCTTTGCCTCTTCACAAACACTTGTTTGATATGTTATTAAATTTTGATGACATTGTTGAACATGTTTGTGTTCTTACTGAACAACTATATGCCTTATTGAATTGGTCTATGGCATATTTTGCCTATGTAACTTGTTTGTGATGTTATCAAGCATTTTCTAGTTTTTGAATGTATTTGTGGGTTGAAATAATATTTTTAGACATTGTTACCTTGAATACTTGTTCGGTCTATGGAACTTTGATTTCCTTGACATGTTTGTGTTGTTGCTGAACCAATCTATGTTATACTGAACTCATTTATGCCGTTTCTTGCCTATGTAACTTGTACTCGATGTTACTGGACAGTTTTCTGGCTATTGAACGTATTTGTCTGTTGGAATCTATTTTTTTTTACTTTGTTGCCCTAAATAATTGTTGTATCTATAGAAATTTTGACTTGTTTGGCATGTTTGTGTTGTTCGTGAATCAGTGTATGCATGTTTTTTATTCTTCATAGTTCAACAAGTATGATGACATGTTTGCTAAACTTTTTAAAGATTGTTAAATGTTTGCATGTTGGAGTTTTACACACACTTTGATCTTATTTTAGCACCAAATAGTTTCAATTTTTTTTATTTTGCTTTTAAAGAACTCTGTATTTGTTTACTAGATTAATATTTCCATGTTTTTACTAATTAACCGATTTGTATTTTCTGTTCTTTGCTTGAATGTGTATATAATTTTAGTGGATTATTATAATCATGATATTACAAATTATTCAGTTTGACGTTCAGTTGATTATAATGGCTCTTTCACTTGGAACGAAATTGACTCAGTTTATGTTTATTGTTCTTTGGTTGAATGTGGAGGGTCAATGTGCCTACAACACCAAGCTGGTGCACCCCCTTACAAGTGTTGCTGGATCTTGAGCTGAACATGTGGTGCAGAATGCAAATGTTGTTGCTGATGCTACACATACGATTGAATCCCTGGTAGTGGCGCTATGTTCCTATGGTCGAGTGGGGGTGATAACTTTTATTTTATTAAATTAATCCTTCCATCAATGTTATATAAGTATTGTTCATGAATATTTTTAATTTATCTGTCTCTCTATCTAAACTTTGTAGGGACGATTGTTATTAATAATGCCTAACTTCACAGTCGGTGTGTGATAAGGCTACCAACGAGTGACACACCACCCCGGTGTGGAGGGATTACATGCGTAACTCAATTTTTAAGGATATACGTAACTGGATTCCCGAGTTAAATCGTCTTATAAGCTGTGAATACCAAAATTGAAATGTTAAGTTGGATACTCTCTCTATTTAACCATGATACTCAGTTTGTTTGGTATTGTACGATATGGTGCTTAAACTAATTTTCTTATTTCCTTCGGCAGGTTAAGCAATCACGGGACATTGAGTCCCATTAGAATGGATTTTCCTTGTGGGTCAAATACTTAAATGTAAAAACACCTCAAATGGTAAAAATGGCCTAATGTGCTGGTGGAAAATGATAACTGGTTACTGCTAAGTGAAATTTTTTCATCTCAGATGGTGATATGGGTAAATTCAGGCTGAATTCAGGTTTATATAGTCCCATTATGTGCAGTGAAGGTATAATTTGTGTGATTTAATGTTCTCAATTGTTGATTATAGGATTTTTATTCGTGCTAGAAATTTGTTTTTTTATTATTGTCCAGATATGTACGTATGGTGCATTGGGTGAAAAGTTGTTACATATATGGCTCATTAGTCCATCAGAGTAGCAATTATACTTGTTTTATTCATTATGGACGGTTAGGCCTCAAAACTTTCATTTTATGTTGTATGCTAGGCCTAACCCGGAACCTGACCTTGTGTGATGTGTTCTGTGATGTTAAATTTGTTGCCATATTTTCTACAACCATGTGTCATCTCATTGGAGGGAAGAATGTGGCTCAGATTTGAGTTTTTAAAAGGTGTCCACAGAATCACATATGTGTAAATGTGATTCGAACTGGTAGCCATTTTAGACAATTATGCCTAATAATAGAACTGTGTTCTTGAAGGTATAACAAACATGGAATTTGGGCTTTAATTGAAAATAAATAAATGTGCAAAAAATATTTTTCATAAAATAATGAATATTGTTGCAGCGTAAACATGAGCATTGTTTAGATACATGTTTAGCACAAAAATCAAAATCATGCAACAACTCCATCATTCTAAAACTGCATTAAAATCATAGAAAACACTGATGTTCTCATATTACCAAATATCTTGAACAAGATTTTGAATCAAGTTGGTCTTGTTGTTAGGGCTGTTCAAAAAACTAGAAAATCGATAACTAGTCAAAATCGAATCAGAATTTAATTTGGTTACTCGGTTAATTGGTTCATCAGTCAATATCGGTTACGGTTATCCGATTATGCTAGGTTCCTTTATTGGTTTTATTATTTGGTAATCGGTCTAACCGAATAACCGGTAAGAGATTTCATAGCACATATATTAATTAATTTCAACCCCAAAAGTTAATTCATTAAACTTTGGGGCTTGATCACAAACCCGATAAGAAAACTTTAAATTCCTAACCCGAAAGAACTTATCCTTTAAACTCTATATTATTATCCCATATATTTTTAAATAATAATTATGGCCAAAGAAAATAATTATGCAAACAAAAGTCGATGTAGTTAATAATTGTGCCCAACACTAATAATTTGTGACGGAAACTCACGGTACAATTTTAATATTAATTCAAAAAATATTCAACTCCTATGCAACACAATTATCCAATTCCTAAATTTCTTACCTTTTATTCTAAGTTTTGCGGCTCCAGCTACTAATCAATATTTATATGGATTTATATTATTAATTTTAAATAAATGATATACATGGTAACCGATAATAACCGATACACCATTTGAAACCGATACTAATTGAACCGGAAACACCAACAAAATTATCAATCGGTTATTCAGTTCCTTATAAAATTTTATAAACAGGTAGAAACCGAAACCGATTAACCGCCTAACCGATAAACCGACTGATTGAACACCCCTACTTGTTGTACATGCCTAAAAATTGGATGCGATCTTCAACCAAATTGATGTCCACCTCATGGCTGTCTTGTAGCAAACCCATTCATGCTAGGGCATTTTTAAAAGAGTTGGGGAGGGGGAAGATGTTAGTACCTTTAAACTTCATCACTTCAACATATACAACATGAAGGGAAGACCAAAATTTTGTTTAGTGTCTCCAGCTGCAATTCTTCATATTCCTTCTCCACTGCATTAACTAATCCTTCCACTATTTTGCATGCTCTCTCCTGCTGTAAACTTTGAACTGCATGGAAAAAACCAGATCTCAAATATTGAGATTAGGTGAATTAGATGGTTGAAAGTCTAAAAAAAAGTGAAATCCATCTGAGTTTGTAGCACACTCAAACTCTAGGTCACCACGAGTATGTGGAGTTTTGCATTATCCTACTACAGACAGATTGTTCTTACGCATTTATAGGCTACCTCTCTTTGATTACTGGAACTACTTACTTGATGAGGCACTCCCTCATTTCTGTGCGGCCTACATTGACTTTTTCTTTGTTTCAATGGTTCCTTTTGACCTATTCTTGCTGTCTCTTTGTACCGAAAACTTGTCAATTCGAGGAAAAATTCCTAACTTGCCATAAAAAATAACATCTCCATTATCTGCTATTATTAGCATAGCTACAACACAAACAAACGTGATTTTAGGGATATGTGCCATATGTTTACATGTCCAATGTGGGTTTTCTTTTTCCGCTAAAAGAATGTAGTTAAGGGACTCTTCCGAAAGGTTGAACCAATTTTTATCTAAATGAATATTACCTTTGAAGAGTGTCTTTCAAACTTCAGTTTTGTGCATACATAAAGAACCATTTACACCTTGCATTATTCCTTAAAAAATGGATTGATAGGACTACTATGTTTGTGGAGTGATCCATCTTTAATGGCTTGGTGTATTTTTCTTTTGCTCATGTCAAATTATGTAGCTGCCCTCCAGTATGTCTTCCCTAATGACAACGGGATAGCTCTAAATGCTTCATAGTCCAGATTCTCTTAGTTTTGAACTGACCCAATTTTTTGTTTATTACATTTGTAGGCTGGCTGGATGCCATTGATACATCACAACTGTTCTGATGTTGTGAACGATCGTCTGTCCGATGATCCACCAAGCAGCTGCCTTTGTCACCCGGCCATGACTGAATCACCGTGTTTCTCTCCACACCCGTCACATTTTTACTTCTCATAGTTGCATAATTTAATGACTCAATGATGGTTTTTGTGTGCTCATATTTTCTTGGATTTCAAATTGTTCTTGCTCAATTTTTAATAGAAAAAAGAATGGTTTGAAAAAGGAGAAGAGTAGTTTAGGAAGAGAGGCATAGGCTTTTAAATGTGCTCATAGTCAGGTTGATTAGAGTAGGTAGTGTAGGTTTTTTTTTGGATGTAGTTTTAAAATTTTTAAAATATTTTTGCCTCCGTTTTTACATATAAGCCCAAGAAATGTTAAAATTTTGGAGGGAAACATTTGAGCATGATGAATAAAATGCCCCAATTTTACAATGTGATTTGCAATTAAATTTGTTGATAGCATCAATACTGTAGATGACATCAACACTAATTCAACCCCTTTGAAAAAATGTGCCAGTCATGCTTAGCCTTTCTTAAATATTGATCAAAGTAAATTTGTCAATATTTAAGGGACGAAGGGAGTATTATTTTTATTTTGTTATATTGTTTATTTTAATTTCATTTCATTTTTTGTGTAATTTAATTTAATTTAGCTTAAATAATTTTAATTAATTTGTTTTTATTATTTTCTTTTCTTTACAACACATCTTACAACCAATTTTTTATTATTATTTTTGAATTCAGAAATATTCTTCTTTCAACTTATTTAATACCTTACATTCCAATTAATTGTGAGAAAATTATCTTTATGCATTTTCCCCCACAAACTACACATATTTTCTCTCTTCTGTCTCATCGTTTCAACACCATATACCAAATGTCCATCATTCTTATTATTACAGGATCGTGTCTTGCTAAGATAATCATGGGCACTAGTCATATTTCCTCTTGAAGCGAGGTGCTCATTGCATTATACGAGGTGTTCTTTGTGTTTTTTGTCTCATTTTGTTGGTGCAAGTTGTTACTTTTAGGCTAGATTTCAATTGGCTTGGGGAGGTGTATACCATATGCCCCCTAGCCAACGAGTCGTGGTGAGCTAAGATGTCATGTTTTATTATTAGAAATAGAAAGTTGTGATCATGAGGTGAGTTAATGAGGCGAGTTTGATCGACTCATTAGGTAAAGATATATGTATATATGCGACTGGGCTTATCTTTTCTTTTCTTTTTGGGTTGTAGTTGTTAGTGGCCCGATAATGTAGGAGTAAGTTTGAAATATAAAAGGAGTGGCAAGGGTGCGTTTAATGGTTATTATGGAGTCTACAATTATCGTAATCAGTCTCCAGATAGCTGAAGGGGGATACAGGTAGATTCACATAATTATTTGTGGCATTTAGGGATGGAAAGAGTGGGACATGGTAGTATACTGACCATGACTTATGTGGCTTTGCTGAGGGATTATCATCCTTGTTTGTCTGGTTGTGAAATCAGGGTTACATGCATTGGAGATGTTGTAATGAGGCCGCCTCCGAGTATGTTCAGTGTGTATGAATGCCAGTTACAGTATAGACTGACCCTGCGTGTCCCAAATTACTCTATGAGCATGTTGGAGGCTTATATGGTTGCTCTTACTCAGTTACTTCTTCAGGGGGTGGCCATAATGGTTGGCTTTGAGCGGGTGGGCTGTAAAGCTAGGAGAAGTTTAGTGTGGAATTTTTTTGTATGTATTACCACATTCATAAGGTGGACGTTGTTGAGTCTTAGGTGATTTTACGCCCAGAACATCAAAACTTGATCTTGTGCAAAGGGTTCCTGGCAATTCTGGTGATTGGAAGGATAAGTTTGTGTATGTTAAGTGTCTTGGCAATAATTCTATGTTGATATGGAACGATAATGTTCCAGTTAGTAAAGAATTAAAATGGAAGAAGGACATGAACTCTACATAGGAATTGATTGCTCATGTGGTGGAGGTGGGAAGACCTATGGGCAAGCGAGGTATGAATATTTTCTTTAATTTAAAGATGATTGTATTACTAAAATGTGGGTTACTGATTTGTGTCGCTATTTGTTTATAGTTGTGAAGTTTTACAGCCTGTCAAGGTCGCTACCCGCTAACCGACATGGTAGTGCATCTGGCAGTCATCATGAGGTCACTGATGTGAAGGTTATTGCATCATGCATATGTCATTATCTGGATGAAAAGGGTACGAGAAATGGTGGTGTCACAAAGCTAAAGGCTATGGGAGGTATGGGATGTGGAGAAGGTCCGTCAAAGGTGATGAAGTCAGATAGTGGTGTTGCGGTGCCAAGCAGTAGAGGGCCATCGCGTGAGTACACAATTAACATTCAAACTCTTACTAGCGTGGTTAATTGCATGGGAGAGGTATTAGGGATTCCTAATTATTTGATATTTAGTGTCATATTATCCTAATGGAGTTGTAATTATATAGGTTTGTGAAGCTTTGAGTGGTGCCGCTTAACGTGTGTTGAGTACGCTAGTAAGGTCAAAGGGTTTTAGAAGAAGCTGGAACTGCTTGAACTTCCGTTTGGAAAAGAGTTAATGATTATCAGTGAAATGATAATAAAGCTGGACACGTTGTGTGGTGAGATTAGAAAATTAAAATAGGGTGGTCCTTCTTGTCTGGACTACCCTCATGTGTTAGTTGATAGGCTAGTGAACACTCAGAATTTTTTAGGATTACTCAGGGATATGTACGTGAAGATGGTTGAGGTAGGGAGGTGAGAGGCTATGCTTTGCCTCCGCACGAAGAATTTGGAGCGGGAAATAATTGGATTTGGGTGAGGGGTGCATCTTTAAGGAGGCTTTGGAGAATAGGAAAGATGGTGTGATTGATAGGAATGGTAAGGAGGGGAGGTAAAGCCTTTTGGGTGGTTAGGGAATTCTCTTGGAAGGGGTTTGTTTCCCTCTATAGGAGAGATAGAGGGTTGTAAGATTAACCGATGTGCAACTCTTATTGAGCTTGGCAGGATCAGTGGTGAGTTGGGGTCGGGCACTGTGGCTGAGAATTATGGTGCTAGTGTGATTGTAGTGAGTGGGGGGATGGTTTGCCTAGTAGTTCTTCTAGAAGGGATGAGGTGACTAGTGCTAAGGTAGGTTAGCTGTGTTTGATTTGTTGATTTTCTATGTAATCCTTATGAAATGATGAATATTTTGAAGATCATAATGTTGTGTTTATAATTATTTTGTTTTTTGTGTTCTGTTTTTTACGAGGGATTGTATGTTGTATAGGTAGGGAAGACTTCTATAGGTTTTCTCAAAAGGTAAGGGCTAGAGGTAGCTATGATTGGCCGGGATATGGAAGTGTGGGTTCACATGGTGACTTAGCTAAAGTGACTAGAGCTATTATATCGGATCTGGAGCGAGTCTACGAACATCTTAAGAGCTTTGGGGCTTCATATAAGATTAAAAGGTGGTTAATGAAGCTAGGGAACTACATGAGGGTTATTTTCCTAAGGCTTATTGATTGTAAATTAGGGTGGAATGCGCAGTTGGAGCAGAACTTTGCATCGTTAGATAAGTATAACGACCATATATTCGAGCAGAGTTTTCAAATTTGAAGATTGAAGAAGGAATTGATTGGGGCAATTTTATGATAAGGAGAGTGGCAGGAGTATTTGTTGTGGAAATATTGAGAGAATGAATGGATGGGGTTTTTATATCAAAACAAGTTGGCCACATGAATCGTATGCTTTAGGGGAATGATAAATTAGAGGTTGAATGTTTCCCAACTAATGGCGTGGATTCTATATTTGAGGGTTCAATATAACGAAGAACGTGATTTCTCCGTTTGAACTTCTAGAAAAGTGTGAGAGGCTGGAGAATAGGGTGAAACGTGAAGAACTGCGATACTTTTGAGCTAAGGAATAGTTTCGGGAGCTGGAGGAACTATTGAGGGAATAGAACGAGATGAATGTTACCCTTCATGCGGAAGTTACTTAGGAATTACATACTAATAATAATGCCAATGAGAAGGGTTGGAAAGTTGTTCGTTGCTTGGAGCATCAGGTGGAGGGCTTAAAGAACTCCTAGAGGTTTATCCATACTCCCATCTACTTAATGAGTATGCAACTAGGTTGGTCGTACTACAGACCTATTATCAATCACAAGCCCTATTACATGGAATATATGGGTATGGAGACTACTGGTGCCACCCGGAACAAGGTGTATTGATGTGAAATTTTATACTTTTTTAGCACATTTGATACTCATAATTGTGATAGATTATATCTAGGTTTTGCTTTAGAGAATTGGATACTTTACCAATTAAAGGGCTAGGATCACATTTCATCATTTTTTTTATCCTAACTCCTTAATTTATTAAGTGTTTAATGATTGGTTGGAGCTTTTGATGATCGTTTTGAGGATTAAAAATTGGATTCAAAGTGAAGGCTATATCATTGGAAGAGGTCACCTGAAATGGTGGTGGAAGAAGGAAGGCCATTTACAATGTGGTAGAAGATAGAGTGAAGAAGGATAGCAAAGTAGTAGGTGAAGAATGATCTGATTTTTTAAGCTGATTTCTAAGAATTATCCGAGACAAATTGGTGTCCATATAAAGCATCATTGGATTCGTCATCACAAGTACTATAAAAACGACCACAAGAACTCCCAAAACCGATGAACCGTTCACTCGTAGTGATGGAAAGAAGAAGAGTACAAATTCACCTCCACGGTCCATGGAAAACACCTAGAATTTGACTTTCTAGTCTTTTCTCCTCTCTTTTTTCTTGGCCTATATATAGCCCAGTCTTCCCCATTTGATGTAAGCTCGACTTGGGGATCCAAAACCCTAGTTTTTTTCATTTCACTTTTAATTTTCTTCCTTTTTCTTTGTAGATTTGTGTTCTAGGTTATGTGAATTGATTCTCTAGGCTAATGTTTGTCTTGGGAAAATTGACTAAAGCTTCCAACACCATGTGGTGAGAACCTCTGGAAATTATTAGATCTCTTGATTATATTTCCTATGCTATGAATGTT
This sequence comes from Rubia peregrina, assembly GCA_032355705.1. NCBI lineage: Eukaryota > Viridiplantae > Streptophyta > Magnoliopsida > Gentianales > Rubiaceae > Rubia > Rubia peregrina. The sequence goes on from JAULKK010120905.1 coordinate 16,408, forward strand.
GGTTTTAGCTTCATGAATTGATTAGAAGGTTACTGATATAGATTGTTTGTATGATAACATGTTAGGAGTTAGATGAAAATGATCAATTGACATGTGGTCCAAGAACATAAAGTTAAGATTTCTAATTGGGTTGATAGGTTATGCATTGCTAGATTAATATGATAATGTTGAACTCTTTATTATGTTTATCTTAAGTTAGCAAATATAGGAGAGTCTTGAATGTTGAACTTTCTTGATTATCCTTAGGAAGTACATGAAATGGTTAAATGCTTAGACTTTTGGTTTATTGTTTGTAGGAATTATGATTTTTTTTTATTCTTTGTGCATAATACCATTTATAGGATGTCATTAGGCTTTGATATTATAAAGTGGTCATTGATGAGGTCTATACAGAGATGTCAAATTACTCTTGTAGATTACACTTAAGACGAATAGGAGGTTTACATCCACAATCGGTAATCAAGCCGTTAAAACTAGAGTAATGGTTTTATGATCAACATGTGGTTTGGAAGTGGATATCAGTTGTGCCTAAGCCTTTGTGTCTTTGTGTTTCAATCTCCCTTTTACTTGTTTGCATGATAAGCAATTTTTACTTTATAATCTGTTATCTTGTATTTCAATTGTAGGATTAATCAACCAAACCAAATCCCCCCTCTATATATGTATGTTTATTTAATCTTATATGCACGAACCCTTAGGAAAATCCCTCTTCTCTGTGGACGATCCCTACTACCACTATCTAATTCATTGTAGTATAGGAAACTGTTGGTGTTATAAGTCGCATATTTGAGAGGTACGGCA
>JAULKK010121012.1:0-27557 GCA_032355705.1 Rubia peregrina
AAAGCAATCTACCAGAGTAAGATGGGCAAAAGCAGCCGGTTGGGAGGGGGGTAAAGACTGCTTGATAGCCGAAGTAGAGAAAGGTCTCCATATAGAAGGAGATAGTCAAACAAAGGGAAGTAAGTAGCTAGGGCTGAGATCAGGGAGGATAGCTCGGTGGATGATAGTTTTCACACTGATGGTCACACACACACATACACATATACGCCATAATCGGAGAAAATGCTAGTGGGAGAATAGAGACCTGGAGAAAGGTGTGTCGCTGGCTCATACCAAAGGTAACACTAACAGACCGAAGGTTGGGAGCAGATAATATATTTAGAGCTGAAGACCCTATACCAGATAGACCAATTGGCGCCGATGTAGTGGTGATAACGCTGAGGGTGATGGATATGAGAATTCACTGAGAGTATGTAGATGGTGGATGCTTGACTGAGATCATGTACTGGCACTTTTTTTTTTTTGAAAAGTTGGATACAAACACCAAGAAGAACCTGAAGCCGACTGACACACTACTGGTAGGTTTTTCAGATAGAACTGTTTGACTGGAAGGCGTGATATTGCTATCAGTGGCTGTAGGAAAAGGAAATAGGAGTAAAACTGTGGATATGGAGTTTATCAAGGTGAAAACTAAAACCCATATAACCTAATATTGGGTAGGCCTACTCTAGCACTTCTGGAAGACTTAATATCAACTTTACACCTGCTGCTAAAATTCCCAACGAAACGAGGGATTGTAATGGTTGGAGGACGATTAACCTAATGCAAGAGAATGCCACCGCATTGCTCTAAGCAAGCGTATGAGTAAGGAAGAGCCGGAACAGACCCAGAGTTGAAAGGTAAAGAAAGTCATAATGGTATAAAATAAGAGAAGCCTAATGGAGCTGGGAGTAGAGGTGCAGGACGCACAGCCGGGCGAAGGGAACAACCAAATCAGGAAAATTAGCAAAGCCCTTCCCCTAGACATCAAGAAAGAATTATTAAAAATCCTCAAAGAAAATGTGCAGGCTTTTACCTGGAAAAAAAATATGTGACTAAAGTGGTGAAAGAAATTAGATGCCATGAGGTAAGGGCAGCCCCAAGACACAAGCTTGTCATGCAGAAGAAAATGATGTGTAAGGAAATAAATGAGGTTGTGAACAAAGAGGTAGACCAGCTGGTTGTAGCAGGAATAGTAACTGAAATCCCTTACCCTACTTGGCTGACCAACCCTGTCCTCGTATAGAAAGCAGATGGAATGTGGAGAATGTGTGTAGACTACATGGACCTGAACAAAGCCTTCCGAAAAGACTGCTACCCCCTACCAATCAATGACCAAAAGTAGAAGCTCTGATTAATCACCCAATTAAATGTTTCCTTGCTGCATACATAGGGTATCACTAGATTTCCGTGTTAGAGGGTGATGTAGAAAAAACACAATTCAAAACTGAAAAGGGTACTGCCTGATGCCTTTTGGTCTGAGAAATGTGGGAGCTACGTACCATTGGGTAGTAGATAAGATATTTCATAGAGAGATAGGGAGAAAAGTGTTGTTATATGTGAATGATATGGTAATCAAGAATGTTAGCTACGATACCTTTTTACAGGACGTGAGAGAAAATCTATAGCATATCAGAGAGACTAGGGTGTAATTGAACCCAGTCAAATGCCAATTTTAAGTTGGATCTGGAAAGTTCTTGGACCACATGGTGTTAAATGAGGGCCTACGAGCCATTCCAAAGAAGGTTAAGGTAATCTTAGAGATGAAGTCACTAGTTACCATCAAGGAGGTGCAAAGCTTGAATGGAAAACTTGTCACCTTGAATCATTTCCATCTAAAGCAACAGAGAGAGAACTCATTTTCTTCAAACTCTTAAAGGGATGTGTAGGCGATAAATGAGTGGTGCAATAGAGAGAGCAAAAAAACAAATCTTTTACAAAACTCAAGATGCACTTAAAGAGCCAACCAGCGGAAAGGAGAAACGTTATACTTGTATGTGGCTACGAGCGACGAGGCGAGTAGTATAGTTCTAATTAGGGAGGAAAATAGAGTGAAAAAATTGGTGTACTATGTAAGTAGAGCCTTGTAGGGACTAGAGCGTGGTTACACCGGCCAGGAAAAGTTAGCCCTGCCTTTTATCCTCTACGCAAGAAAACTAAGACACTTCTTTCAGGCACACCCGGTCGTAGTTCTAACAAACCACCCCCGTAAAATCAATTCTTACCCAATTAGAGGCCTCAAAAGGTTGGTAAAGTGGGAGGTATAATTGGGTAAACACACCAACAATTATGCACTGTGCAAGACGATGAAGGGGCAGGTGTTAGCGGATTTTCTAGCAAAAATTCCCAAAGAAAATGAGGTTAAATTTTTATAGGAACAGTCAGGGAAACCTGAAGAAGGAAAAAATGGAGCTACTGGCCCAGGTGTTTGGAATTTGTATGTGGATGGGGCCTCTGAAGTGGAAGGAGCAAGTACAGGGCTAGTGATCTCTGACCATGAGGAGAAAGAAGCAACCTATACTCTCTGGTTCAAGTTCCATTCCTCAAATGATGAAGTAGAATATGAAGTACTTATATCAAGGATAGAGATAGAAAAGAAGCTGAGAGCCAAGAAGGTGCAGACATATGGCGAGTCAATACTTGTAGTGAACCAATACAGTGGCTAGTATGTAGCAAAGGAACTAATAATGATAGGGTATCGGGGAAAAGTGAGAGGCTTGGTATAAGAGTTCGAAGAGTTTGATATCACAAGGGTCCCAAGGTCGGAGAACACCAGGGCAGGCGCTTTGAGCAAGCTGGCATCCTCTGCTCACACATATTTAATAAAGTCTGTGCCAGTAAAGGAATTGATCAGGAGGTCCACAGACGCAAAGATGATCAGAGCTATAGAGATTGCAACCTATAGTTGGTTGTCATCCATCAAAAATTACTTGGAAGATGGGATGCTACCAGATGATGGAAAAATGGAGAGGATAGTGAAGAATTTTTTTCTACAATATGCTTTGAAAGATGGGCTGTTGTATAAGCGTGGGCACATAAAGCCGTGGCACGGGTGCACAGATCCCAGTCTGGCAGAGATGGTACTCCAAGATATTCATAGAGGATGATGTGGTAGTCACTAGGGGACCACCACAGTAGCACTTCGAGCAGTCAAAGTAGGGTTTTACTGGCCGACAATAAGGGAAGACACAGAGGAAGTGGTGAGGGAGTGTCAAATGTGCCAAGAACAGGCGAAAGTGCAATTACTGCCACCTGATAAGATAACTAGCATCAGGTCACCTTGGCCTTGTTCTAAGTGGGGGGATCAATATTTTGGGACATTTCCCGAAGCTATAACAAGAAATAAATTCCTAAAGGTGGCGATAAAGTACTTCACTGAGTGGGTGGAAGTAGAGGCGTTAACAACCATAACATGAAGGAAGATCACTGATGTGTTCATTTAAATTGGTAGTTTTAGGACATTTGGACTCACTTTTGTGGACTTTTATGCTCTACATTTTGAGTTTTGCCTAGAAATTCTCTTAGGAGAGTTAAGAGCAACTTTAATACTCTTATATCTCTTCTAGAGAGTTTTGTGAGATAAGGCAAGATATTGAAGATTGAAGCCATTAAGAAAGGGTATTGAAGATTGAAGACAAGAAGAATCAAATATTTAAAGGCAAGAAGGCAAGGCGACAAAGCAAAGAAGAATCGACAAAAAAAAGGTGAATATATGCAGCCCGCTTGAGCGAAGCCATTATCATCCGAGCGATGCCATTTTTTCCCAAGCGACACCTACTGCACCTTTTCTCTTAATCTTAATTTTCCTTTCTCTCTTGTACTATAAAAGCCATTTTTGGCCACCCACTTCATATCTTCTCCCTTTGGCCAAATCACCTTCTCAAGAACCCTAGTTTATGCTTTTCTTTCATCTTTTCTCTCTTTGTTTATGTATGAATTTTTTCATGAATGTTAGTATGATTTGTGTTAGCTAAACTTATCACTTGGGAGCAACTGATTGAAGCTTCCAACCCCATGTAGTAAGACTCTATTTTACTCTTTCATGAGCATTTGTTGTGAAGTATTTATTGTGCCATTTATGTTGTTGCTTACTTCATTTATGCTATGGGTTGTTTGAGAATATGAAATTTTTGTATGATTAAGTGCTAGAATTGTTAGGAAAGTGTATAATTTCTTCTCACCCTTGGCATTAAAATCCAAGAAAAATGGAATTAGAACTTCTTGTAGGTAAATGATGTTAATCTTGCTAGATGAGTATGTTAATGTTGTTTGTTATCATATTTGTCCTAAGGTAGCTATGATTTATTGAATCTTGAATGTTGTTTGTTCTAGGTTTAGTCTAATAAATGCTTTGTTTGGTTAAATGGCTAGGCATTTTTTCTAATGCTTGTAGTTGCTATCAAATTTATGGTTCTTAGTATATAATTCCATTGATGAAATACCTTTTGGCATTGTTTGTCTAAAGTTCTTATCAATGAGGTTTGTAAATAGTCGTTGAACGTCTTTGCAAATTACTAACTAAGAAGAAATGATGTTGATTTCAAATGAAAGTGATAACATTCCCCATAAGTAATTAATGTGAATGAATGAGTGAATGAGTCTAAGATCTATAAGAGGTGTGGAAATGGGAATCAACTGCCCCCAAGGCTTTGTTAATTGTGATTTTACCATCTTTTTAGTAGCTTGTTTCTAGTCTAGTACTTACCCTTATTTGTGTAAACCCTTAGAAAAATTCCTCTTCTTTCTGGATGACCCCGACTTGCCATTATCTACTTCGTTGTAGTTAAGAAGAAATTAGGATTATAAATTGTATTTTTGAGAGGTACAAAAATAACCTCCCAACACTCGCTGTTCACTGGGAATATATACTCCTGCAAAAAGGATCCCGGAAACAATTCCGGGGAAAACACTAGACAATCAAGTCAGCCTTTTCCATAGAGAACTGGAATTTCTCAACTTTGTCGCACTCACCTTCTTTATTTCTAACCTCCTTGTATTTATAGATGTCTGCAATCATGATTCCGTATTCTCAGTGTTTGAGATCGTGGGTTGCATCATGGTTCCTACAATCTCAGTTCGTGGTTAAATATTCAAACGTGGTTCCACCGTTCTCAGTTCATTGGTGATGTGAAGATTGGGTTGGGCCTAGAGGCTAGAAACTTCCAAATAGTGCTATGTGTACACCAAGTAACCACTTATAAATTTTATTCCCACCGTCCCACAAAAAATGACATGTTTACTTTTTCATGGTCTTCAATGATAATGTTTAACCGTCAATATATCTAGTTATGTAAAACCATACCACATAAAAATTAATATTTAGAAAATAGATGTTAGGATGAATATAGCAATATCTCACAAGATATTTTAATTAGTACAAGTTTTAATTTGGGATGTGGTTTTAAAAAAATGATAATAAATATAGAGAGCCATTGTGAAATTATATAAAAATTGTTTATATTGCAAAATATTAACAATTTTTATTTTCATTTTTTCTGCAACAAATATAATTTTTATTTTCATTTTTTCTGCAACCGATCGGAAACCTCTTCGCTGATCGGAAACTGCCACCTGATGCTTGCAACCATCACCGAATGCTGGAACTTCGCTGGAACTTTACCGGCATTTTTTTGTCGTGGGTTCATCTCTCTCCTCTGTTTCTTTAAAACTGATGCGCAACCGCTCAAATTGCTTTTGCAACCGCTTTGCCGCGATTCATCTTTTTCTGCCGGTGAGATCGATGTGATGCTACTTCCGCATTTCTTCTTCTTCTTCTTCTTCTTATGGTTTGCTTCAGCAATTGTGGTGGAGATGCTGCCTTGTCCATCGCAAAAGAATCTGATTCGAACGGTGGTTCTCTTCTGCCAGAGTTGAGCTCCTATATGAGCTGAAACCATAGCTCTACCGCGGTGCCAAAACCCTAGTTCTACCGCGATGCATTTGTAATAAACCACCGCGACACCACAGAAAGTCCCAAGCTATGCTGGCCATTGCAATACACGGCTAAACACTAGGATTCCTGGCCTCTGCAACGACTCCATGGAGACTCCATAGTGATGAAGCTTCTGCGCGTGGTGATTGGTGAGGTTTTATTTTGTGTTTTATTTTTTTCAAAGACACGGTGAGGTTTAAATTTATTTTACTGAGAGTATGTTCAACAAAGGTTCTCTGGTGTTATGGTTAGTACTTTGGAGTTCGATATCATAGACCTGAGTTTAATTCCCATAAGGACCCCCTTTTTGAATAATATATACTCTTGAGGTCCTGTAACTTTTCAGTTGATGAATGTTGCTTTTTTTCCCTCTCATGCAGATGTTTTTCCAGTTTTCGGGTGAGCTTTAGTTGATATGAGTTTATGTTTTGTAGTTTTTGGGTTAGTATGGATTGTATTTGTATTTTTCAAAAAATAAATTCTCAAGTTGATATTTTTCATTTTTTGGGTGAGTTTTAGGTGACAGGAGTTGATGTTTGTAACTTTTTGGGTGGTAGTTATTGATGTTTCTAGTGTCTTTTTTCTCTTGTTAATTTTTTTTTCATTTTTCGAGTTAGGTTTAGGTGATAGTAGCTGATGTTTGTAGCTTTTAGGTGATAAATATTGATGTTTGTAGTTCTTTTTTTAAAAAATAAGGAAAAGAAAATTTATAATTTAAGCTTCGTTGATGTTTTATGATTTCCAGAGTCAAGAATTTATACTCTTGAGCAACTGTAGTTTTTTTGTTGATGTTTGTAGTTTTGTTTTCTCTCATGTTGATGTTTTTTATTTTTCGACTTAGGTTTAGTTGATACGAGTTGATGTTTTTGTTGTTTTTTGGGTGATATGGGTTAATATTTGTAGTTTTTTTCTCTCATGTAGTTTTTTTTAATTTTCCAAGTGAGATTTAGGTGATATGAGTTGATGTTTGAAGCTTTTTTTGGAGATATAGGTTGATGTTTGTAGTGTTTTTTTCTCAGGTTGATGTTTTTTTTTGGGGTGAGTTTTAGGTGATAGGAGCAGGGCCGGTCCAAACCCATTTAAGGCCCAGGGTAAACAATTGTGCCCCTTTTTAATATATAAATTTTAATTTTAACTTATTTTATAATTTAAATTATTTAAAATATTTCACTTCTCTCGCCTCAACATGAAATGAAAAAGTTGGTCCGCGGGTGTGCTACTAAAATGAAGATGGAGGGTCTGTATATGCAAAGATGAGAGGAGACACCTAAGTTTCAAACAAATTTGGGATCAGATCGATAAATAAATGTTATAGATCATTTATTTATTAGTGTATAAACTGAAATATAACTTTGGTTCAATTAATAAAATAACATTCAAGGAAAAAATATAGAAATTTTTTGTGCAAACATTTAATTTAATATTAAACAAATAAAAAACAAGCAACGAAAAAAAATGTAAGTAAATGAGTTTGAAAATTTTATATACTCATATAAAATGAAGAAGAAAACTGGACTATATATGTTTACAATATTGAGGCATGAAATTTAGGCGTGCAAAAAGAGGAGAAAAGAAGGAAATCGGATTCACATTTCACTAATAATAGAATCTGGCCCAAAATTTTTAGATCTATCCAATCTTCGGTCGCACAGCTCGCACTGGACTCGGGCTGGCCCTGGATATGAGTTGAAGTTTGTATCTTTTGGGTGATATAGATTGATGTTTTGTGGTTTTGTTTTTTTAAAAAAATGATAATTTACTCTTTTTTAATTTAAGGTTTAGGGTTTAGGTTTATACTCTTTCTTTATTTTTAGGAGAGTAGGGTAGATAGAGAAAGTTCCATTCTTCTCTCTAATTTCCTTTCTTCTCTTTCTTTTTGCCCAAGAGCATTTAATCCAATGAAATACTTGGGTTCAGTACTTAGGGAATAGGTAGTTAATTTGGAGTTTGTATTTGTATTCAAGATTTTTTTTGTTTTTTGGGAGATTCTATAGATCTACATTTTCTAATTTTCTTATGAACATTATATTGGCTTGTTCTTCATGTTTTTGTCAATTTCTTGATTGTCACACTAAGATTGGCACACATCATAGTCTACTTTCAGGTTGGCACACTTATTGATATTCCCCGGTTAAGGAAATCTAGATGTTCTTGGGGTAACGATAGTCTGGGTACGTATGGGTGTGTGCATGCGGGTCTCCGAGTCATGTTAGAATCTACCATATACTAGTCTTAGCCAGCGAATTAGCCCGAAGGTTGTGGATAGAGATAGAGTTACTAGAAAATTAGGGTTAGCGTTACGCAACCTCAGAGCCTTCGATAAGATGCCTATCCCTTTGCCTTTGTAGGCCTAGGGATAAATCATTCGTAGTGTAGTGCCCGAGACGTAATAGCTCGGGGAAGAATATGAACTGCAAAATGTGCCGCGCCACTGCTGCATTCCTCTAATTACGGAAGCGGGGTCAATGAAAGAATTGCATGGTCACCCTACATGACAGGTATGGGGAAGTATTAACCATCGATCACACTACGTGTCATAAGCATTATGATAGGTTCATATGTCTTGAATGTGATTGAATACAGGATCAAAACATTTCACCGATCATGTTACGCAAATATTCCCCAAGTTCTAGCTTATATAGTTTATTCACTTGTGATCTTGCATTCTTGTAGTTGTTAGATAACCCCCACCCTCCCCAAAAAACTATTATGGAACATTAGCTATTCCTGACCCGTGATTGGATTGAAGACCTGATCGCGGCTGTGTGTAGTTAACTTTTAGATTCCTAGCATTTTTGTGGACAACCCCGGTCTTGCCACTATCTATCCCATAGAGAGCATAGTAGTAGGAATGGGAGAAACATTATAAAATCTTATCTTTGATCACTGAAATGTCCTCCTCTTTGTTTAGTAGATCTCCCATGAAAAGGTTATTTATTAGCAACACTGGGATGGGGTAGGTCAAATTTTGGTGTGGTTGTCGGGGATGCTATAAAGGTTAAATTGCTAACTGCATGGCTTGTTGGTTGAGTAGTTAGTGTTGTCCATTTTTTAAAATTATCTGAAGTGAGTATTTCTTGAGTTCTTGGTGCAAACCGAGAACCCTTGAACTACGATATCAAAGTTTATGTGTTTTCTTTGTTTTTTTGTTTTCACTAAAATTACGGGGGGAAAGTGAAATATATTGGGGTAGAATGCTTAACCGATGAGACTTTGTAGGGTGTGTCATTACGATCATCCTACGGAGACTTGTTCTTGGTTGAGTGATTATGGGAGAGAGACGGAACTTACTGTATTACAGGACCAACAAGAATGGGCATGGAACCCATACATTTACTCACCCGATTTGGTCATGAGATACACCCCCGAATTCGCGTGCGAGGAAATACTTGGGGATTTAACCAATTTTTGTAAGGCTAGTGAGTTGCTCCAAACCCAAGTAATTAGTTACATCAGAGAATTTGGAATTCAACTATCCACAAGTGTTGAGAAAGTTGGGGGGCAAGTAAGTAAGTTAGTTGGAAAGTTTAGCCAGCTAGTGAGGAGACAAAATATAATGAATGAGAAGGCTCCACCACCCTATTCTTTGGATGATTTGAGGACTAAAAAAGGCAGGGGCACAACAAGGAATCATTCGAGATCCTCGACCAATGTGAGGTTAGCACTTCTGTTTTTGACACTATCAATTTTATGCCAGAAAGTGAGAAGTTGTTGAAATAAATTATGCGATTCAAGATATGACTTTAGGCAAATATTGGTAGATCAAACTAATAATCACTCACCCCTCTCATGCAAGTTGACCTCCCTCATAAGTTTAAAGATCCTGGTATATTTTTTATTCCTTGCACAATTCAAGAGACTTTGATTAAAGATGCCATGTTGGATTTAGGAGAATCCATTAATGTTATACCCCACTCTATATATAGATCATTGAACTTACAAAAAATGCAAGGTACCAAGAAACCTCTAAAGCTAAAGTTAATGTGCATACCGGGAAGGTAACCTTAGAATGGGGTAAATGCATTGTGGAATTTAACATGCATGAGAGTGTAAATTTCATTGTTGATGAGTCCCCCCTGGTTTTGATTGATGCCCTTGATGATATTGTGCAAGAAAATTTTGATATTGCTATGAATGTTGCTTTAGAGAATAATCCTTTGAATGATGTTCACTTTGATTCTAAGAATGCCAGTTTAGTGAAGAATGTGGGGGAGGTTGATCCCCAAATTCATAGCCACATAGAGGCTCTACCCAAGAACTTAGATGACCTAGTGATGCCCGAGACCAAGCCTTCAATAGAAGAACAACCCGTAGTCGAGCTCAAGCATTTACCCAAAAACATGAGGTATGCTATATTGGGAAAGGTTGAGACATTACTGGTGATTTTTCTAGTAGGCCAACTAGTGACAAAGAGGATAGTTTTATTGAAGTGCTTAATAAATTTAAGGGAGCCATAGGTTGGACCTTAGTTGACATCAAAAGTATAAGTCTCTTAAAATGTATGCACTATATATTATTAGAGGAGGGTGCAAAACGTCTACCAACCTCAAAGGCGGTTAAATCCACCAAAGATTGAAGTAGTTAAAGGAGAAGTGCTTAAACTAGTTAAGGTGGGGGTTATATATCTTATCTCTGAAATCACGCTTAGAATATACAACACTAAAAAATTGCTAGAGAGAAACTCAAAATATTCCTTGGATAGGAAAGAGCTAGCCTCAATCAGTATAGTAGAACAGCAAGAATTGGGAGATATAAATGGAAGATGTCTCTCAGAATGAGCACCCGAACCCAATATATCATGAAGAGTTACAAATCTATAGTCGATCAAAATATTAAATCACTGCATATAAATAAATATCACAAAAAATAAATGAAAAATTAGAATTAGCATAAATAGCTCACAACAAAGTTGGTACATAAATACATTAAAAGTATCATAATACATTACCGATAAAAAATTAAATGTTATTAAGGTAAACCACAATTATAAAATTAAATAAGATTAGAAGGAGAAGCAGTCGTATGCTTAATAACGAGAGCAGACCCTTTTCTAATCGAGTCCTGAGTGCGGGTCTTCGCGATTGTGCCCACCTCCGGAGCAGAAGTTGACTTAGGATCAGGGGAAGAAAATAGAAGGCTCTCATAACAATCTAGTTGGAAACTATGCAGCTCAGAGATAGAGGGCAAAGAGGGAAGACCGGTGAGATGTGATGGCAGGGCAATGTCCAACATCATAAATCCTACAAATGAACCCATCATTAAGCGCAGTCTTTTGCTGCTCAGTACTGCCTCAGACTTAGCCAGTGGAGGTAATTTCTTTGCCTTCAGAATAAGGTTCAACTCTTGCAGTTCCACTAAAGCTTCACAATAACCAACGTTGCGAGAAGAAATAGAAATTTCCTCAAATATATTGAAGAATGAGTTCATTTTAAAGAGCCGATAAACAAGAACTTGGGGATAGCTAGGTGAATCCGGAACATTAGTCTGCATCTCCTTCAACTCAAAATGGAGCCAATTGGATTCTTCTTCAGTGGCCTGCACACGCTTCTCAATAGCTTCAAGAGAGATCTTCATAGCCTTTTACTCCATCTCGCTAGCCTTTTAATTTTATAAGAGCAAACCATTATCCTTGGAAAATTTGGCATCTCCCTCCCTAACAAGTTGAAGACTCTCACCAACCTTATAACATTTCCAGTAAAACGCACAAGCGAATATGACAGTTAGTGATACGAATCTCCTTGCGAAGACTCCGGATTGCGGAATTTTAGATCTTTGACTAAACAAGGGATTTCTCAAACCCTAGTATAGCCACAAAAATTGATCAAAACTAGCTCTCAGAATCTTGAACAACTCGAGAATCGTAAAGCCAACTAGCCCGCAGGATTAGTTCACAATTTGAAAATTTGCTCGTTAACTAGCCTGCAGGATTAACTCACAAATAAAGGGTTATTTGTTCACCAACTACCCACATGATTAGTTCACAAAGGGTATTGATACTTAATTAACCCACATGATTAAGAAATAATAAAAATTAATGCTCGCAAGCAATAAATTCAAAAATCTGAAATTTTGATTTATAATAATGTTGTGTCTAAAATTTTGTAGATGACCTCCCCTATTTATAGGGTATAATTCAGCATGTACAAATAGAAAATGAAAAGAATTATAACATATTTAAGAAGCTAAAACCATATATAACTATAATACCTAATTTAAATCTAAATCATGACCATATTCATCCAAGTAAATCAATCCAAATATTTCATGAATTATTGAATGAATCTACCTTATCTAAACTTACCAATCTAATTATAATAAAAATAGGACTTCTAAATTAAAATATTTTAAAATTAATTCTGAATATGAGCACACTACCTCATTATAAAAAAACCAGTGGAAAAAGAGTATAGTGTTAAGCTCCTAAAAATACTAAATTAATTTAAAAATATAATAAATGACATTTTATCAGTTAGACATAGCAATAAGGGAATACAAAATCAAAATAAATATCATTTTAAACTTCTAGCGAACATACCACGACCATCATTTCATGAAGTGAGAGTTTAGAGATGGAGGAATAATTATTCTATCAGCAAGTTATTGCTTTGTCATGGAGGCTTAGAATGGGACTAACCATTGCACCTGTTTTCCCCAAGAGACCCTAATGCAGTTGATGAACCACCAGACCTCTCATTTCTCCTCTTACCTCTAGAGGCATCAGTGGCATTATTAACAACTACCTCTCCCCCTGCAGGTGCTTTACCTCCAGTAGATATTAATTGATAATTTCTTCGATGATGTTCTCCTGAGAGAAACTATAAGCAATGGTATCGATTGGTTGGATGGACGTGACATCCATCTCCTCATTTTTGTCATCAAAAATAAATGACCTGTAAATGAAATGCCCAGCTTGATCCATATCTGCAATTCAGTATACAACACAAGTCAGACGATCACACGGAAATAATGTCAAGAATAAGATATAAAAGCAAGCAGGGCATGGTGAAACGAAAAGATAACAACAAACAATCACCTTCGCTCTCAGAATCAGCATGACAAAGGCATATCTAGTGTTCGATGAGTCTTAATACCACCTTAGAGTTAGCATTAAGCCAAACAATCGGCTTAGGAAGTTTGGATTTAGGAGCATTATATTTCCAAACTGGAATGGTCTATTTGCATTCATCACCAAGTTTTACATAGAAAAACTTTTTTCTTCATACACCGTAATTAGTATGAAATCTGCTGACAAGCTCAACAAAAGGACTGACGGGGTAAAATTTAAATTTATCAGATGAGTTTTTTTACCTTTCAAAGTTAATACAAGATATGGAATAAGTCAATCAAAAAAGGGATATGGGCTTGTTCACACACATGGTGGAAAACCACAATGATCGCTATACTCTTAGGATGAAACTAAGATAATGGGATTCGATAATTTAGAAGTAAATCTATGATGTGCTAGGACAAAGGAAAAACAAGTCCAAATTTAAGATAATTTAAATGACAATTGATGTAGCCAGTTGGAGGAGTGCGAACACTCTCAGAGTTATTAGGAGCCTTAAGCTCAAATGAAGAAATGAAAGGAAAACTATTTATTTTTTTCAAGTAGTAATTAGAAATAAATCTACTAATGGCAGAAGAACCAGTAGGAGGATTGGAATCCTTCCCAGAATTAACATCGTCAACTTGGACATCCTCTACGGAAGGATTAGCAAGACTAGGGGCAGACATTTGGGCAGATATGATTCCTAGGATTCAGGAAAAACCCCTATTAATTAGAATTATAGAATAAAGGGGGTATATTACGGTGGAAGTAAAAAAAAGGACACAGAATGCAAGCCTGAAAAGATAATCGAAAGATTCCAAACCACAGTTGAGGGGGAAAATTATAATAGAGACACCGTACAAGTTCACAATTACGAGAATCATTTAAGAATGGGAACAAGGATTAAAGACAGAAACTTAGGAGTTGGCGGAGAGGAACGATGATGAATAGGGAAAAAAGTATATAGAAAGAAGATGAAGAATTCAAAAGTTTGAAGAACCAATAATGTATAGAATTTATTTAAGACAATGAAACGTCAAGAGGAGTTAAATCAGCCAGAAAAAAATGATTGATGTCTGGTTAAAAGTAATTTACCTTTTTAGGAATGCGAGATGGCGGTGGTATATGAATATATGATACATTGAATAGTGATGGAGTTAAATCATCAAATATGAAGCACTTATGAGAAAAAAATTACGGTAGGAGGGAGAAATATAGAACAACAAATTTGTTGGAAAGAATATGAGAAGGAGGTCGTGCAAGAGGACAACAAATTTGTGGAAAAAAAAAGACCAATATCAAAGAAAAAAGGATAGTAGTTGAGGAGAAACCCTCAAAGGAGCTCCTCCCCACTGAGGGTTTAGGTCAACCCTCGTTCTCTAGTTCTCTACAGGGAAGGACAAAGGTGACAACCAACAAAGTGCAAATTTGCCAAATCTCCGAGAAGGTTAAGGTTAACATTCCAATTCTTGATGTCATTGAACAAATTCCTTCACATTCTAAATTATTGAAAAATTGTTGCACTAAAAGAAGGAACATACCAATTACAAAAATAGGTCAACTAAAAATAGGGGGAGTTGCCACTTTACCACACAAGAACATACCTAACAAGTGTGATGACCTCAGAATGTTTTCAATTTATATTTCTCTAAAAGGTAAATTGGTGGAAAATTCTATGATTGACTTAGGGGTCTCTATCAATGTTATACCATTTAGCCTATACGAAAATCTTGGCATAGGTGAACTTAGAGACACTAGTATTATTGTCCAACTAGCCGATCATTCCCAATCCCTAGGGGTGTTTTTAAGGATACTATGATTAGGGTAGGTGATCTAGTGTTTCCGGCAGATTTCTATGGCCTTGATGTAGTGCACGACGTAGGTGTGCCCCAATTTTATTGGGGTGAGCATTTTTAAAAACATCAAGGAACAAAATAGATGTTCATTTGGGAACACTAATCCTAGAGGATGATATTGACTAGGTTGGTTTTGAAATTTACAAGTCTAAGCATGAACCACCTATTTCTTCTCTTGCATGCAATGACATGACTTTGTGTGATGAATTTGTTAAATTTGATGAGTCTTGCATGATATATGATGATCAGTGCCTAGATGATGAGAGAAAGAGTACTTTGAGCTTTAATTGTGAAAATGAGGTTGATGACACCTATGCCATGGGTGAGTTTAGTGACAATCTTTTTATTATAGATTCTATGGTCTCTAACGTGTAGCAGTTTGCTGAGAGTGGCGAGGTCTTAAAACCTCCTCGACCACCTCCTAAACCCAAGGGAAGGGCTAGGGGATCAACATTAGCTAAGGTTAGTGATTGTGATTGTGATAATGTGCTACCACTATTAAAACCTTGCATGTTTTGTCTTCTTTAAATGAGAAACGTCATGCATATGTTGATACGCATGATTTTCATGTTTCTTGTGTAACAAAGAATGGTTCTCTTTCGAGTGCAAACACTAATATGCAGTGGAAAAAGAATTAGGTTATGGAATTTAAACCTTCTAAACCCTCCTTACTCCAAAAATTAATTTAAAATGTCAATCATTTTGAAAGAAGAATGTGATTGTATGTATCTCCTAAGGCAAGAGGTTAGCCTAAAGTGATATGGATATCTGTCTCTATGAACGTGGTTGCGGGTGGAGTCACAGATGGTGATTCCGTTGACCCACTAATACATTTTTCTTAGCTTTTGAAATGCAAGAATAATAAGTCGTGGGACAATAATAAAGAAATGGTACTTTTAGTATGTTTTAGTAAGTTTTGAAAACTTTTTTTTAATATATTTTTCGAAAGTGTATGTCAAATTGGTGGGTTTTTAGAGATTTTTTGCCATGAGATTTTTGGCTGAAATAGTACTATACTTGGTCTGCATGTTTTTGGGGTGTAGGAGATTTTGTGATGAATTTGAAGGAACTAGACTTGGCATGAGCCGTGCCAAGCCTCATGCCAAAAGAAAGGTATGAGGTATTCTAAATGCATGGGCCATGCCATATGAATGTTGCTCATGCCACCCAGAATGGTCAATCAAACAGAACGGGCATCCCTATAAATAACCCTTGTTCCTCCTCACTTCTTTTTCTTCTCAAAACCCTTGTTCGCAATAGATCTTTTGAAATGACATTCCGTGTCTAATTGTATCACATCGATTGTGGCTAGGTCCTCTCAATTTCCTGCATCAAAATAAATTCTTCTTCCCTCCTCCGGTAGCCATAGCAACGCATGGCAGTACAGCTCGCTAGACTCTCTCTTCGGCCATTGATTCACTGCTTTGAAGTTTTCCAGGTTTGCAACAATACCAGCAACCATCATGGCTGGTGCTAGGCTCTTATCTTCGAAGATTTTCTGGTTCCGTTGAAACCATAGACCATCACAGACCATAATGCATAGTTCAGCGGCATCATCACTAAATGTAGTTATCATATTTTTGAACCAGATTTCTCCTCTATTATTCTTTATCATGTCGATTGTTTCCTTCAGCTCCAAGCAACTCCATGCTTCTACTGCATAATGGCATTCGAAGAATACGTGGCCAGTCGTGCCTCCATCTTCACTACATCATAAGCAAGTTGTAGACACAATCATCGTCCTCCTCCTCAAATTCTCACTTGTTGGCAATGAATCCGTAAATAGCCTCCAAGCTAAATGTTTTACACTCTGCGGAATTCAAAAATTCCACAATCTTTTCCAGAACCTCTTATCATTGTTTTCACTGGTGCATGGCGACGCATTCTAGAATTCGGTGATATACTAACGCATGATACACAGAATTGACTGAGAAGTTTCCGGTGGAGGTATAATGCCAACTCCAATGATCGATTCCTGTGGAGAAAGATGGCTATATTTTTCGAATGATTTCCGCATCATCCTCGTGAAATAATTCAGCCAGGTAATCCTCCCTCCACCTTCTCGTGTCAGGATCCACAAGCTCTCCAACCTTGGATAATGCGGCTGGGATTCTGTCCGGCTCCTTGACTAAGATTTTTTTTGCTCTCGGTTACATTATCTGATATAAATTCCTATATCCAAAAGGGGCCAATAGCACTGAGTTTATATCCAACCACCGTGTTTAGCTTAAATGGGTAGCAGTTTAACAATAACTGTCATGAAATAGACACTAATAATTTGAGGTTCTGCTCCAAGTACAGTTTATTGGCATTCTAAATCTGCCTAACAATTGGTCATCCTGCCGTTAAAAAGTTTTAGAGTTTGAAGTATCTAATGGACTGTGTTTCCGAGATTGAATCTTAGAAACACCGCGCAACTGAAGATGTTAGCTTTAAGATATAGGAAGAAGCATATTTGAAAAGAAAAAATAAATTAATTTGAGGAGGTCTACTGACAGGTGATCTGTCCTTAAATTATGGACATTCCACTATATTTTTTACGCTTATACACTGTATTGTTAAATTGAACATTGAAATTTTAAAATTTAAAATTTAAATTTAAATATTGTACTTTTTATACAACATATCTTATATTTTCACATTCAAACACACCTTATTACATGTTTTAACTAATGAAATACGATATTTAAATTTTTAAAAGGAATACAATTTTTAAGTTCAAAAGTAAAACACTAGAGGTGAATGGCCTATTAAAGACGACATTAAAAGGTGGGCTAAATTTTTGAGGAACTGCCTTCTGGCGAAGGTTCTGAACTCAAACCTGGTGGTTCTGGATGATTTTTAAAATTAAAGGCGCTTCAAGACGATTCATTAAACAAACAATTCATTAAACGTGTTTTCATGGCAATGAAGAACCGCCTTCCATTAGTATGAACAAAAGACAATATATTATACAATCACCTTTAATTTGGTACAATTAAAAGTTGTTGATAAAAAAATTACTTTTATTGTTATTGGTTCTGACATCTGAAATAGGATATGACACTGGATGTAAGTCAGAAACCTTCATGGTTTATCCCTCCTGAAAAGTCAAATGAAGTTTCAGAATCATAACTTCCTCGGCTTGTAGTTCCGAGTTAGGAACCGATTCCGATTCTTTGTGCTTTGTGGATGATGAGTTCCTCCATTGGAACTAATTAAAATGGGAAGTATATGTTTGGTTGTTTGATGGCAAAGCATTACCAACTCTTTGAGGTTTCTTGTGAAACTAATCTGGAAGGTATGTTCAACTATATCACTCATTTTAATTCATTTCATTATCATTAGAAATGGGTTGTGTTAGGGTTTATGTTTTATTTATTTTTTGAATGGAAATGTGTTGTGCGACCTAATAGGATTAAACCACACTCCTTTGTACGTATGTACGTAGGCTAATTTCATGGATAGAATTGAACTCATCGGTAGAAATCTTAAGAAATCACTCAATTAAAGTCCCTTGGTATAATTTTTTATTCTGTTGGCTTTCGAACACGTTTTGAAGAACGGCTCGGTACGTGCACATTTCCCAAGTAAGAATTATAAGAATGATGCATATATGGGGAGAAAGAAATTTCATGAACATCTTATAATCCAACATTTTTAAACTAGTTTTGCTTATTGGATATGGCACATGGAGGTTGTCACGGATATTGATGAAAATGTTAAAACTAAAGAAGGTGTTGATTTAGATGGAGATGATGGATCTGATTAGATGATGGAGGATGTTGCTATAGAATTTCATGGTAAATCCAATGCCCTAGAATCTTTGATTAATTAGAAGAAGATGACATTGTATGATGGGTCTAAACATTTTGCTTTCAGCGCTACCTTGAGGATAATAAGGTTGAAGGATAAATAGGGGTGGACTGACAAAGGGATGGCTGGGATACTTGAATTGCTAAGGGAATTTCATCCAATTGGTAATATTATACTATAAAAATGATTCTCTGTCCAATGGGATTGGAATTGAAAACTGTGTGCTTGTCCGAATGATTGTATGTCGTACAGAGGGAAAGAGGGCGCTGATGGAGAATATTTCCATGTATGTGCTGAGTTTCGATACAAGTTGAAGCAGGGAGAAATTGGTGTGGGTGCGAAAGTTGGTTTTATCTCGGAGAAGAGGACATTAGTTGTTTACTTGCAAAGAGGATGATAAGTTATTTCAATGGCATGATGTTAGAATTAGACTTGGAGATTATGTGATCAGCCACACGTCTGACGGTGAGCAGTGAAATGAGCTTGATGCCCTTTACCTTGAGTTTGAGGTTTGAACATAGTTCCTGGCCTATAATGTTGGTAATGTACAATCTCCCATCGTGGTTGACAATGAAACAAAAGTAAATGTTGTTATCGATTATGATTTTGGGACCCAAGCAACATGGTAATGATATAGATATTTATCTTGTTCCACTTTTATATGATTTGGTTACGTTATTCAAGGATGGCATCCAAACTTATGATGGTCTTATGGAGAAGTATGTCATATTGAGAGCCTTGTTATTCTGCACTATAAATGATTTTCCCACTTACAAAACTTTTTCCGAATATTCGGTGAAGAGGCACTATATGTGTCCCGCATGTGAAAGGGAAACCTCATTTTGTCAACTGAAGAACGAATGTAATTTTTTTACTAGGGGCACATATGGTTTCTTCCTCAAGGGAACCTGTGGCGTTCTACGAAGAAGTGGTTCAATGGGGGGATCAGGTTACGTCCACCACTCTTACCACTAACGGGTGATCGGGTTTTTGAAAGATTTAAGGAATTGCACAATTATTTTGGGAAGGGGGAGACAAAATCTACCATCAAAGGAAGTTGGAAGGAATGCTCTATTTTTTTCCAACTCCCATATTGTAAGGATTTGGATGTCAGGCACTTCTTTGATGTACTGCACATTGAAAAAATAAAAGATGGGTTGAAGGAATGGTCTGCCATGGTTGAGATGTGTATTAAAGAGAGGCTGGGTCCTATTACTGATAGTGAAAAAGGTTACCTCCCCCTGCATGTGTTTCTCTAATGCAGAGAAGAAATCGGTTTGCGAGACCCTGAGTTCTTTGGAAGGTGCCAAGGGCTTACTCATCTAACATAAGTTCATGTGTATCGGTGAAGAGTTAAATTTGGTCGATCTTAAATATTATGACTATCACAATTTGATGCAAGAGTTGAATTATGTTGCGATAAGGTCGTCTCTCCCTTCCCATGTAAGATTGTGCAATAAAAACCTTTGTTTGTTCTTCAAGTCTATTTGTTCCAAACGGATTACTGTTGCAAAGCTTGAACGGTTGCAAACCATGATTGTTGAAGTGCTATGCCGAATGGAGATGTACTTCCCGCCCTCATTTTTTGATATTATGGATTATTCATTTTTTTTTCTGGGAGATCAATATATGTGGTCCCATATTTTTGAGATGGATGTATCCTTTTGAATGATATATGAAAATTTTGGACATTTCGTTAAGGAACATATACAAGCTTGATGCAAGTATTGTGCAATAGTATGTGACAGAGGAGGTAATTGAGTTCTGTACGAATATTTGAAGGAGGTCGATTCGGTGGGGCTTTCGAACTCTAGGCAGGGACGATTGGATGAACAAGGGTTTGATGGGGTTGTTGGGTTTTGGACTAATGCCAATATAATTTCTAAGTAAATATTTATTGCTAATTGTTTAGGAACCTGAAAGGTCACACACAATAGAATTTGTTATTGAAATTTTAATGGATTAATGAGATATTGAATCCACAAGGGCTAATTGGAATTATTTGTTTATGGATTATTTGATAATCAAGATAAATATCGACGGAGTATTGTAAATGGTAAGAGTTACCATTCCTCACAATCAGTATTGAGTTGGACGATCAATGCTTACTTATATTCCATCAATTAGCATTAATACACGATTAATGCGATTGATATGAATGAAAAGTTAATACCAACAACCGTTACATATATTGATATTAATATGATATTAAATTCTCCTTCTATTTCCTCTATAAATAGGCCTCCAGTTAGGTTCACATAAACAACGAATACTCTAAAATAGTTCTTTGATTGTTTTAGTGAACGGAGGTGGCACGTTAACTGACTGTCCAATAATAAAATTTGTGTGGGTACATTCAGAGGTCGGACCCATTGTGTGACTAAGATCGACATCACCAAGCAAAGTATCACATAATCAATAATATGATAATGAGAGAGTTATGCATTATTATATATATATATCATATGATTTTGGATTTTATAGTATTAGGTGAATACTTACAGTGGTATCAGAGCCTATATGATATAAATATGTTTATATGATTTATGCATGATTATAACTTTTAATTTGAGTGTTTATATTTATAAAATCCATGCTTGTGATTTGAATTTATTGGATTATAATTTTCATGAGATGAAATTTAATTTATAATCTTCACAATGCTTAGTGAAAATTTAAAGAAGTCAGTATTGTTCATATTTTAGAATATAAAGTATTTATTTGTAATCAACAATTTGGTTGGTTGAGGATAACGATCTCGGAGGTAAGTGTTAGTTGATGAGATTGATTTTTTTTCTTTATTATATCTCCACAAATTTTAAAGATATATGATTTTCAAAATATGGGATTAATTCGATTAGTTTTTGAATTTTGAAATTCGGGATTTAATCAATTGGAATTATGTTCAAAATTTTTGATTTTAAGGAATTATATTCTAAAATATGATTTTGTGTGTGTGTGTGTGTATATATATATAATAGGGATCAGGTGAGAACACTTATCTTAGATGAGAACACTCACTTATGTGAGAACAAATCTGAATCATTAAAATAAAAGATCTAACGGTTGAAATTTAATAGAAGAAAAACTTATTTACAAAGCTTCACGCGGAGCTTCCCTCGGTAAATTGGGTTGGGAAAGAAATCGGATCCTCTCTCAGCTTCCTTTCATCAATCTCCATTTCTCTCAAACTCTGAGTAATTTGTACACAAATTGCATGAATTGCAGGTGTCTATTTCACCGAGACTCGTGAATTCCTGAAGAATTTCTATGATAACGGCATCGGCGTTGATAGTGTTGTTGCTAACTCGGCGCATCTCAGAACGACATCGAACTGGAGCATGGAGAGGCAGAGAACGGCAGAAAAAAGACGACTTCAGAAGGTGAAGGCGAATTTCAACAAAATGGTGGATTTCAACAAAATGGCGGATATAATTAGATCTACTCTCAGATCAATATTTATTCCCTCTTTGTTGGTGATACCCTTACACTTACCTCCAGGTGATACATCAACTGAGATATCTTTGCAAATTAATGGCACCTGTGGTCAGATTTAGGCTGGAAATCAAATGGTCAATGAAGTGATTTCTGAGGTATGTATGTAATGCTGACAAGAAGAATGAGCTTCTTCTTGGTTTCATATAAATGTCAATATTTGAATGTGTTGATCGTACAACATCAATAATTTTCATTTTGCTTGTATTCAATTATCCTATGTATTTTCTCTGTTTCCATGATATTGTATATTTTGCCTTACTGCAATTAGTTGTACAACTCTTTTACAAAATAATTGTCATTTACTTTGTATTATATCAATTATTTAGTTAATAGTTGAAACTTAGTATTTCCTTGCCCTTTGAATAATATATTCTTGTAGTGATTAACATTGTCAATGGTGCTGACAATATTGGAAGTCCTTTCAGGCTAATGGTTTATTGTCAGTACACATCTACATTGTATTTAACACATGTGTGAAAGGGGTAGATTAATTGTTGTTCCCAACTCTTTATTCTTCAAATACGATAATGTAGTCCATTTTTTAAGCATGAGATGCTGTGATACTTAGTTTCTAGCTTTTTTTTTCATCTGCTTGGACCTCTCATGGTGATCCTAGAAGCCCGTGAAAGTTGGATTACAATTGATTACATTGTATTCAAACATAGTGTTTTTTTACAAACCATCTTGAAACTGATATTTGTTAACAATCATTTATTCTTTGAATTAGAAACACCTGAAATCTTGAGTATCAATTCCTCTCTGGTTTGGGAAAATCAAACTGTCTATGTATTCCATGCATTATAAGGGTATTACATGGTGTTATCCATATAGTTTTTATGTGTTTTACGTTCTCAATTTTCAGTTGTTAGGCACACCATTACACAATTGAATCCTTCCTTTGTAGAGTTTTCCAGACACCTTTTCTAGCACAAGGATGTTTATTAGATTGGCAATATTAAGTAGTCTTGTATTGCTTTTTATGTTTTGGATGGAAAGTTGTTTCTAAATTGATGAATGTTGGAAGAATTAAATTAGTTGGACAAATTAAATCATTATTGGATGTACTCATAGTGATTGGGTAGTTAAATTCATAAGCTCTTTGTCATGATCTCACAGATGCAGGATCCCCCAATGGTTGCCAGCTCTTTTCAACTTTATATTGGTGAAGCAGAAACAATATTGATTAAGTCTTTGCTCTAATTGTTGAGAACTCTCTCGAGCGCCGCCTGCAAACCCTTATTTTTTAGACTGGTATGTCTAGGTCCATTCACCATTATCGTATGCTCATCAGGCAGATGCACTTCAAGGTGGGAAGGATATTAGAGAATGTTGCATCGTTCATTGTGAGAATCAACTCCCAGAAGCACATTACCTTCTAAATCACCAGTTTCGGTGGCGAACATCCTAAAAGGGTGAACCAAAGGAACCAGAAGGCTTCTACAAAGAGGGCGGTTGGGGCATGCTGGTGATGGTGATGAAGAGGACAATGAGTGATCACATGTGTTGAGTTCTAATGTTGAAAACTCCCTTGCTATTTAAACATTAGTTTATTGTTTTACCTTTTTCTTGAATTTTTTCGTTACTTCAAGGGTAGTATGGATTGTGTTACTGGAATTGTGGCATTGGATTTGATTTGATTAAGCAGTCTTAATTTAACTCTTGTGTTAGTGGCATGTGTACTTTCGTTTACCTGAAAGATGTAATGAGATACGACTATTGTTATACTTAAAGCACCTTCAATATATTTTTAACAACCTTCAATATATTTTTAATCACTTATAAGTTACAATATGAAGCAATTATAACTAATACCTACAACTAAATCTTCAAACACTTATAGTTTCTACTTATAGTACCTTCAATATATTCTTTAAGCACCAACAAATTACAATACGAAGCACCTACAAATTATAACTTGTAGCACATACATGCAACTCTTCAAGCACCGATGATTTACACTTAAAGCACTTTAAATATAGTCTTTGAGCACCTACAAGTTACAATATGAAGCGCCTACAAGTTGTAGCTTGAAGAACCGGGAGGCAACTCTCCAAGCACCTATAATTACTTAAAGCACCTTAAGCTTATTCTTTAAGCACCTAAAAAATAATATATGAATTGCCTACAAGTTGAAGCCTGAAGCACCTGGAGGTAACTGTCCAAACACCTAATATTTATACTTAAAAGTACCTTAAGCCTATTCTTTAAGCACCTACAAATTACAATATTGAAACACCTACAAGTAGTAGCTTGAAGCACTTGGAGGTAACTCTCCAAGCACCTATAACTTATACTTAAAGCACCTTAAGCCTATTCTTTAAGCACCTACAAATTACAATATGAAGCGCCTATAAGTTATAACTTGAGGTACCTTCAAGCACCTATAATTAATACTTAACGCACCTTCAATATATTCTTTAAGCTCCCATAAATTAAAAAGAAGCACCTACAAGCTATAACTTGAAGCACTATTCAAGCACCTCTAATATATACTTAAAACACCTTAAATCTATTCTTTAAGCACCTACAAGCTACAATACAAAGCACCTACAAGTTCTAACTTGAAGCACCTTCAGGTTACTCAACACCAATAATTTATACTTAAAACACCTTAAATATATCATATAAGCACCTACGTACAAATTACAATATGAAGCAGCAAAGCTTAAAGTACATGCAGGTAACTCTTCAAGCACCTAAAAGCACCTTTTATCTATTATTTAAGCACCAACAAGTTACAACATGAATCTCCTACAAGTTATAACTTGAAGTAACTTGTAGCACCTACAAATAACTCTCCGGATACCTATACTTTATAGGTCACCCCTTTATGACCATTCATGAAATCATAAGCGGATTCATTCATATGGTTCAGGTGGTCAATCATGAATCTCAAGCTATTTTAACCATTGAAAAACACAACAAAGACAAATGTTTTCTCACCATTATCAGTGACAAATATCAGTGCGTTGTACCTATTCTAAATATAACTCATAATTTCATCCATTCCTTGAGTTATTCACAAAAAATTTGGGGTACAAATTGAAAGCCCAAGTGCTTCACCAACAAGATGTTCACGAAGCACTCCACCGACAAGATGTTCACGAAGAACGTGTGGTGTCTGCTGTGTAACTCGTGTGATTCTACTCCGGCAGCAATCTTTTGCAGGAGTCCTACGCCGGTGATGTGCCAGAACTACAAATTGAAAGCCCACCATCGATTTCTGTCGTCAGGAGAGAACGAGAGGCAGCCTGAAGAGGTTCTTTGGGCACCCGTTGGTGAGGGGGCTGGTGGGAGTTTAGATGAAAACTGGCAAAAAGGTGTGGAGCGGAGGAGAGGTGACCCGCGGATTAGTATTATTGCCCCATTTGCAAGCTTATAACCCGAAAATGTAACCCGCGAAATTTAATCTTCCACCCGTATATTTGATGTTAATATTATTGAATCCAACATGTTTATTTTAACTTCTTCCTTAATTAGATGTTAAATCTGAATCGTTGAATTACCTATTTGAATGGTTCAGATTTATTCTCATATAAAATAGGTGTTCTCACATTAAGGGGTGTTCTCACCTGAACCCTCCCCTGTATGTATATATATATATATACATATATATATATACATATAAGAGAGTATTGAACTCTTCCCATATATATATATGTATATATATATATATGTATGTATGTATATATATATGTATGTATATATAGAATTGGGATCATGTGAGAACACCTATATTAGGTGAGAACACTCACTTATATGAGAACAGATCCTGATCATTGAAATAATCACATCAACCGTTGAGATTTACTGTAATATACTATAAACACGCATATATTTAGCCCCGTATCAAATCGGGTTAGATTGCTATCGATTCGAATATCAGTGCAATCAAATCGAGTTACTTTCTTTTTCCTTTTCAAAATCCAATCCAACATACAATAGGAGACTAGTTTAATGAGTCATGCATCAATGATCAAGAAATTAATATCCACCTACTTCACATGATAAGTATTCAAACAACAAATGGTGATCTATTCTCTCCTTTTCAATTTCTTTCTTTTCAATTAAAAAAACGAATCTCCTCTCTATTTAAAAATGAAAACCATAAGTAGTTACTTAAAAAAAATTGTTTGGTGATATGATCCTGACTAAAAATATTTTAAAGTCAATTTCTGTAATGTTTGCTGTACTAGATTGAATTAAATTGAACTGAAATAAAATAAGTGTATCATAAAATAATAATAATATCATAAATAAGTTTATGGTGCTTCAAATTATACTTGTAGGTGCTCCAAATTATACTTGTAGGTGTTTCAAGTTATGTTTGTAGATGCTTTAAGTTATGCTAATACTTCATAAATAAGTTGAAGGTGTCTCAATATCATCTTGTAGGTGCTTCAAGTTATGTTTGTAGGGGCTTCAATTTATGCTTGTAGGGCTTCAAGGTATGATTATAGTGTTTCACAAATAAATTAAAGGTGTTTCAAGTTATGCTTGTGGGTGCAACTATTATTTTTCCTATTTAAGTAGTGTTGTGAATCTTGTGTGTGAATGGTTTGAGTACCATATAGTCTGAAGGTACTTTTATTTATTTTTATTTTAAATTTAATTGCTTTTGAATTGTTGATATATGTGATGAGAGGTGCTTGAAGTTTAACATGTAGGTGCTTTAGGTTAAACTTGTAGGTGCTTTAACTTATACATGTACATGTTTCGAGTTATAACTTAGAGGTGTTCCAAATTTAACTTGTAGGTACTTCAAGTTAATCTTATGGGTTCATCAATATAACTTCGTAGCGCATATGTGCTACAAGTTTCAAAGGTGTTTTAAGTTTAGTTTGTAGGTCCTCCAAACTATTTTAGTAGGCACTTCCCGTTTAATATGAACGTGCTTTAAGTTAAATTTGTAGGTGTTTCAATTTATGCTTGTATGTGCTTCAAATCATGCTTAAAGGTGTTTCAAGTTATAATTCGGAGGTGCTTCAAATTTAGCTTGTAGGATCTTTAAGTTGAAGCACCTACAAGCACTTAGAGGTGCTTCAACTTATACTTGTAAATTTGAAGTAACTTAAAGATCTTACAAGTTAAATTTGAAGTAACTTAAGTTGAAGGACCTCTAAGTATAAATTATACTTGAATCACCTACATTAATTATAAGTTAAAAAACCTACAAGTTATAAGTTAGGCACCTTAAATTCATTGTACAAGAACCTATAAGATGTTTTGGAAGCACCTGTAAGACATATTCATGTTTTTGAAGCATCTATAAGACATATTCGTAAGTGCTTCAACTACACTTAGTAAGTGCTTTAAATTTAACTTGTGGGTGCTTCTTTTATAACTTGATAGTTCTAGGAAAGCAAACCCGAAAAACATAATTTCAAGGTATTCTAAAACTACAACTTGAATTCTGAATTAGATGTAAATGTATTAGTATTTCTAAAAA
>JAULKK010121013.1:0-17200 GCA_032355705.1 Rubia peregrina
CTTGCTTCCCTTTGAGGAAATCATATTATTAGGGTTTGGGGAGCCTAATAAATATCCCCCACCAATGGTGGTTGATTAAAAAAAAAGAAAGATTATTACTGGGCAGATCATCAACAGCGGTTTTAATTTAGTCCATCCAGTAGCAAAATTTTCTCCTTAAAAAAACATTCCTCTGTCGCAGATAAAAGTTCCTACTTTATATTTTTGTCTGTTCAAACAAAAAGTTTCTATTTTAACTATTTCCTTACTTGCATTTAAATTTGTGGCTAAAAGTTGGCCATCTCATTCCAATCTCCCATGCCGCATTAACATGAAAAAATGTCCCTTCAAAAAGGTTATAAAAACATTTGGCTGAGAAGGAGAGAGTAGATATTTATGCATGGATGCTAGTTTTTGCCGATTTTAGACCGAGTTTGAAACCACTACTAGATTATTTCATTATCGGTGTTACTACATTTTTATGGTCATTTTGGGAAAAATATTTTAAAATTAAATTCTAAAGCCGACTAGTGCGAAAAGGGCCGTTAACGATGTCAATGAGTGGGATTTTTTGTTATAAATTAGCTCGGAACCACCATATATTAAATGTTCCGACCTTGTAAAAAAGTGTTGGACTGAAAAAAGACTGAAGGACGGCCACGTGCAACGATTCAACGTTTATTCTAATTAGACCGTTGTCTTAAGTACGCTAAGTGCGGCGATTTCAATTTAACTTCCGTTATATGATGATAGTGACGGTAGTTGCTCACAACCGTCGAGATATGACCCATTGTTCCAACATCGGAACATCAATGATTATTGAGTCAATTCTGTATTTTCTTTGACTGATTGATGATGCCTATTTTTCAATTACTATTCAGAGAGCGGAAATGCATATGCACTGAAATAAAGCATTTTGATGGTCATTATATTATCATAAAATAATTTATATTGATCAATTAATGTAGAATTAGATAGTTTTATATGTATAAAAAATAGTTTGGAACATGATCATGTGATTAAATACGTAAGTTATGGTGTCCAATTCTTTGGTCACGTGCAAAAGAAGTCCCGAACTCGAAAGTGCTCTAGGATAAGAGGTAAACGAAACTTTGGTGCACAGCGCAGTCGCGTAGAAGAATAGATTACGAGTTCAACAAATAACAATGTTTGCAACATATCATCCTAAGAAAAATAATTCTTTACAGGACATAATTTCGTAATAGACAACATTATTAATAATTAAGAATCACACATATAATTGGATTTCCTAGATTGTGATCTTTCCTAATGTCTTTCCGCATGCATGGTTTCTTTGACAATATTTTTGGTATCAGGAGTAGTTTTCCTCTACCGTATTATCTTCTTCACATTCACTTTCATATTTGTTTGTACATGTCCACGGTGAATGAGGTGTTGTCCTCTTCACCTACATTTGAGAGCATCAAATTAAAATAGAAATATGTACATAACGTCAATAATAGATTTAATGAAAAAAGGACCACCTTCATCTGTGCGCCCTGTCTTGGTATTTCGCCTGGAAACCCTGTGCCACCATATGCCATCGATGAGTTTCCACTTCTTATTATCAAAGAACTTATGCTCGTAAAATTTATCATGCAATTCATGACTCTTAATTGTAAACATGTTATCCGACTTCAGGTATCTAGAAATGTGGGACTTGTAATGTATATTGATAGCCTTCTTCTTCAAATGCACATTGGATGTCAACATTTGTTGCATAATGGTATAGCCGGGACTAATCTTCACCTTCTTCATCAAATAGTAGAACAACATAAAAGTGGTGACCGTGAGCTCACCGATGTGACCTCATTCTGGTACACAACTCTGTGCTACCATCTTCTATACAATTACATGCTCTATTGCCATATACTTGAGATTATAAGTCTCGACAGAGCCACGATCGAATACAGATATACTAAATTATAATTGAGATAGATGGGTAGGATTCAACAAGAAGGATCCACATGTACGGGCCAGTTTGAACGTTAATATATGTTCAAAGGACCATCAGAAGCCGCATATAACAGTCCTTAAGACTCTTGTATGGGCAACCTAGAAAATCATTTGTTTTCAATGGATCAACGTCAAACCGTATACCATTAACCATAATATAGAATGACCCTTCATCTACTGGTACCTTGTTGGCATAAAATTGACACACTTTGGCAAAGTGCGCTGCATCCTTAGTGGTAAAGAGTTTGGAAAACAAATTGGAATTCAAATAAAGACACAATATTACTTAGCCCTAGCGTTATGGTATCATTAATTTCAAGGGCATATAAATATAGTAACTTGGAATTTTATAGTGAATAATTGTACCTTTCAAAGGCTGGAGAAGACAAGAAATTCATAGCATCGAAAGTTGGTGTCAAATCTTTCCTGTGCAGTTTATTTTTTTCGTGTAGCAGTTCCACCACAAGCAACCGTGGTTGATGCTACTCTCTTAGTATCAAAATTAATGTGAGGGGTGTCCCCTGATTATAGGCGTAGGAAATTTTGAAAGAGTTCGAAAGAGATTGTGTGCCCCAAATGCAGCTAGGGTTTATCACCCACATTCAATTTTGAACCCAAAGGATTCCTCGGCAGGGTATTTATATATATATATATATATATAATTTTTAGATTCTAAAATTTGAACACATTTCAGAATGATTTTAATTATTAATTTTGGGGATCTTAATTTATCCATTGTCGATTCCGAAGAGAGTTTCAGACTCATAACACATCTGTTCTGATTAAGGAACATGACTGAAGCTTGTTCATCTCATCCCTATTTCAAAGATCTAATTTTGGAACTGCAACTGTAAACTTTTTCCTTCTTCAATTGGATAGATTAAGTGGTACCTTTACTAAATATGGCAACTCAAAATCACGCTAAACTTTATACTAATTCTATTGACTTATACACATTCGTCATATTTGACCACATAATGTAACATCAATGAAGCATCAATCCCATCATCAATCTCGAAATAAATAAAATTGTTTTAACACTTTCACAACTTCTTGGATATGTAACAAAGACATTGTTAGG
Source organism: Rubia peregrina (assembly GCA_032355705.1). Classification (NCBI taxonomy): domain Eukaryota; kingdom Viridiplantae; phylum Streptophyta; class Magnoliopsida; order Gentianales; family Rubiaceae; genus Rubia; species Rubia peregrina. Next base: position 3,038 of record JAULKK010121013.1, read on the forward strand.
GAGCACAAATGTACAATGTGACAACTTCCTTGCTTCAACCTCTTCGTTACCGCTAGATGAAGAGACATGTTCGATATCCAGTTCCTCTTTTCCTTCAATTAAACCAATCTCGATCCCTTTCTCTCAAAGTTAAGTTTCTTTCCCGACCCTCAATACCTTCACCTCCCTCTCTAGGGCTTCCATTTGGCTATTTATTCATGGAAACATCTTCTTCCACTTTTGCACATATCCTTTCTCAGATCCTACACACAAATATCACAAGATTGAGCACTTTAAACGTATAAACCACGAATAATCATGAATGGTATATGACTTAATACATGTATATGATGATGTACCAATCTCCAAATCTCTATACATCTTTGCACCTCTAACTTTTTCCTTACCTCTAGCTGCTACCTCAGAACCAATTTCACCTTGTATATGTTTTTATTTGTATCCAATTCTAGTCACTTCAGGTCAAGCCAATTCTAATTTGTAGTATTCAAGGTGCAATGGGCAGTCTATGGGTATAACATCATGCTCTTTTATCATCCTAGTGACCAAACACCAATAAGGAAATTCCTTCTTTTCTTTGCCAACAACTTTGTTCATGTAGGACAATATTGTGAACCTGGGATTCAACAGTTTATTTTTCATAACATAATAGAAGATCATATGGCTTTTAATGGTGTGCTCAAACCATGCCCCCTTGATGAAATGACATGCATGTAAACCCACTCAAAAACAATCATTGCATCAAAGTTAACACGAACATATCATATTTATTCGCTTGCCCCACCTTGTCACCCTATATCCTGAAATACTTACACCCATTTCTATGAGACATAGTGGTTGGGACTCCATCTTAGCTGGACAAGATTGTTGATGGAAAATCTTATAAGGGTCATCTGGGACAGTGGGACATAACCCAGGGTTTATCCAGGGGACACCCTAACACAAGATTTATCATGAAATTACTAACAGTCAGGGTAATTCTATTTATATTGGTTACCTTATTAATGTCATGAATTTTCCCAAGTTTGTATAAAATTGTATTACTTCGTCTGGGTGGGTTGGACTATCTATCGTAATTAGGCTATGTAAAAATAGGGGATGAAGCATCTCCGTTCACATGATCCTTTCCATTCACACCATTACAACAATTAATGGGCTCAATTGAATTTCTCCTCTCAAACATCAACAAGTATCCTAGGGTGGAGCATCTATGGGTTCTAATAAATTGAGGTAGTTTTCCATCCATTCCATGTTCATTTAGCAATTCTATTAATGATTTTGTATATGTTCTTTTTTATCATGGAACAAGATTGAATTTTTTCATGAAGCATGCTGATTGTGTTACATGTTATGTAGCGTATAGTGTTTGTGTTGCCAAGATTATTCCATGTTTGTAAGAAGTGAGAAAAAAAGCTTAAATTTGGGTTGATTGTGGACAATAAATACATTTTTGTAAGAACACACTTTGAATGTGCGACTTCGGTCAAAGTTAATCGGCCCTTACGATAGGGTACCGAACAAAGACTGACGTTGCACATGTCTAGGAAATGCTTAAATATCTATGACTGTCTAGCGTTGCTCTTTATTTCGGCCCTTGCGACATCGTTGATGCTTGTATGTGACGTCGCACTAAAGTAGATCAGTTACTTTTCCAAGGTTGAGTTTAATGTCGTCTAAATACTGGGAGTGCCCAATTCTAACATAAATTTGTTTCTTGTGGAATTGTTGTAATAGGACAATGACAATTATCGATGTACTTTCGGCATTTACGTGGATGGATTTTCCTTTTACTAGTCGCCTTGACAATGTTAAAGCCTACACCGTAGACAATAGAGGTTCAATACAATTAATATTTCAATTTCATATCAACCTTATATATTTTAATAGATTGTAACATATATTTTCAATATATGTGATAGCCTTGTGGGTTTTAACATGTAATTCCTTTCCGTATTAATTGAAAAATAATTAATTGTTGTATGGTGTTTAACCATTTTCATGAGTTATCGAATATTAAATATCATATAATAGCTAGTGACAAAAGACTGTTTCTATCATCAAATATTATAATAATGTACGAGAATCAACGTCTCCACGATTAACTCATGAAGTTGCACAAACTGGTAAAGCGACGACACCCTACCAAGGACGTATAAACTGGCGTCAGTATTTTTTTTGCAACATTGGCCCATTAAAATGACATTGTATCGGCCATTTTTCTACGGCAGCATGCACACGACATGACTATCCCACATCGCATGATGTCGGTTATAAGCGACTGTGACATCACTATTGTTAAGACCGACGTTGGCTTCCACAAAGTCGCAACATTTCCTCTCCCATCGTTGGCCTTCTTGCTATGACTGACGTCGGTCTTAATACATAACGAAGATGGTCTGAACGAAGTCACAATAATGGTCCCCCATCATCAGGGTTATTACTTAAACCGATGTTGGTAAAAAAACTTGTCGACTTTAGTCCAAAACTGAGGTAAAAATATATTTTTACATCGGTTCTAAACCGAAGGTAAAAAATGTAATTTATACTATGCCTGTATTTACCTCATTTTTTGGATTAAAAATTGTGGTAAAAATTCCCGTAGAACCAATATAAAAGGTTATGTTTCTTGTAGTGACACAATGATCCCATGTTGGCGGAAGGACGTGCCAAGCAAAACAGAAGATTGATTCGCTCAAACGTCAAACCAACTAAGAAAACTATAGGAAGCATATTTCTTCATAATCTTCCACCTGCACAATGATTCTCCTTTCCCCTGCTGCACTCTGGAGAAGACCTGGGCCACGAATCCCACGTTAGTTCTTCCTTGTACCACTTGACGGGTTTGTTAGATAATGTCATAGCTCCATCATTCCCATCCCTGTCACTTTTGCTAATCCCACTTGCCAATTTTGCGAGAAGGCATAAAAATTTCATAAATTAGAAACAATACTTTATCATATAGTAAATTTATAATGCATATAGAACATTTACGGTATAACTTAATGGTCTTATGCCAAAAACATGGGTATTGTACCCCATCCGAACAAAGTAAACCCTCCAATCAACTTCGACCACCACATAACTGGTGATGAGCCAAAGGATAACCATGAACAGTCCTTACACCCCAAATACGCATTTACACCATGAATTATATGAATCAAACTAAAAGGACAACATTTCAATATGATATCACTATGCGTAAAAAAAATTGAATAGTAGCCCATACATAGGCATAACTCTGCCTCAGACATCCAACTATAAACATGGTTAAAACATATATTTTCATGCGCTCCTTAATAATCCAACTAGCCTAATAGTTGGTATTGGAAAAATGGAATACCAAATTATTCTTTGAAAGACAAAAATTCCCACACCTACATGGAATCCTTATCTAAACTGAGGCCCACGTTAAATATATGGCCGTAAGCCCATAAAAACCACTAAGGCACAAAAAGGTATATCCCTAAAAACACAAAGACATCGCTACAAGATCAGGGAAAAAAGTCACAGTTTTGCATATGCCTGGGAAATCCCTATCTAGCGATACAAGTGCAAATTCTTATCTCATTGCCTCTTAAACGCACTCACATAAAACCTTACCTTAAAAACATAATATTTAATAATACACTTTATGAATGTAAACAATAGAAACCACTACCATAAGGTGTTAGTGTAATTGTGCATGACTTTGCATACACTTCGAAAACCACCATCCAACAACACAAGTGCACAACCACAAGTTTCTAAACCATGAAGTCCAACAACACATCCCAATAATACACTCATTTAAAGGAAACCTTACTTAGTCCAAGTCATATCCAATTTTATAGTAAAAATAACTCCGTAAAAACACAAACCATAAGTACAAATAAGATAATAAATTCACAACATAATACATATATAAAACCATTATCAAGGTGCACATCAAAATGCCCTATTGGCAAATATCCCCAAATTACAACCCAAAACAGCTAAGCTAAATTCCACATTCCTCCCAATACCCGATCTGATGGCAAGGTGATTAGGCATCTCTGCATCATTACCTTCCAATATGTGGGTTTAACAAACCATCTCTGATAGTTGGACAGAATATTGCAGGAGCTTAGTTACCATGGCAGCAACCCCATCTTCTTCTTCAACATCATCATCCCCGTACTTATCAAACTTGCATCTCTCAAGCTTATTGAGAATGGGAAACCTTATCATATCCAATAATTCCTTAAGAAAGAGGAAGAAGTGCATATTATTTGCAACCTTCTAGGCATACACTCCATCTATAACACGCCTAGCTTCAGCCTCGATGCATTCTATTGTGCTAGCATATGGTAACCCTGCCATATCCATAGTGGGATAATGTGTGTACATACTATTCCATGCGCGCCACCACACCACATTTGCGATCTAAATATGCATCATGGAAAAAAATGTGTAACCACCTATTTTAAACAACTTGTTCACCAACGCATAAGGGTACTAGGATCAGAAGGACCTCCATTCTGTAACTCAGTAAGTTACCCAACCAACTCAATGCTTACTCTTTCTTTCTCATCAACCAAACTTCTTACAAATCCCACTCCCGTCTCTTACTACTCACACTGCTTCAGCTCCTCTCACAGCTTGACCACTTCCACATTTACATCCTTCATCACCTTGATGTGTCGTGCCATAGTCACCATAGTATTACCTAAGTATGAACATAAAACAAAATTTTATAATAATAATAATCATATATATACACAATAAGTTTTACAAAAACATACAATTCCTACCTTAGTGATGTGCACCTTTATGCATGCGTTAACCAATGCATTTTACACATTTATTATCATGTTTTGTTTGTTTGATTGCTAGTTTTAGTTAGGTTTACATGACAAAGGGTTTAGATGATCATTATTGGTTTTCTTATCTAAAATTTGAGTTTGGCAGACTTAATTGAAGCTAATGAACTCTTTCTATTCACAAGCACCTATATTTTCCTTTTGAGCTTACAAGTAGGTTTCTTGTGACTGTTTTTGACAACATTTTGTAGAAGGCCATCTGTGAGGGTGGTAGAAGATATTTGAAGGTCATTAACAGGAATGATAGAAGATATTGAAGGCCATTCGTGAGGATGGTAGTAGATAGAAGGCCACAGACCTAAAACTATGGTAGTATATGGAATTGAGTCGGGAAAAACACAATTGAAGTTAAAAATGTCAAGATTTGAAGACAGAGTCAACCAGCCGAATCAGCCAGCACGAAGCCCAATGCGAGCAAACCAAGCCTAGCACGGCCTGTGCCAGACAACACGGGTTGTGCAACAGCCCCTCAAAATATTCCATGTTGGTTAATATAGGTTGTGCCCCAAATATGCTCCAACAGCTAAGTATGGGTGTGGACCACGCCGTTTCACACGGTCTGCGCTGTTTCAAGTTCTAAATGTGAAGACAAGCCATGAGGTGTGAAAAATGACATGTTCCATTCCATTCCATGCAGCCGGCACTAGCACGACCCTATATGGCCTGTGATAGACTGTGCGACCTGCGCCTGCACGTCGCTGCACTAGTTGTGATGTGTTGTACGTTCCGCGCCAGCAAGAGCCTTCACGGACCGCATCGTTTTCCACTGGCCACATCAATTGCAGGTGCTAGGGTTTTTAGGCCTATTTTGGGCCTTTTTCCAGGCCCAATTCCCTACTAATATATATATATATATGGACCTTTGTCTACTAGGGTTTAATTTTATGTTCATTTTTTAGACTTCAAGTGTAGGTTAGAGAGAGAAATGAGCTATTTTTCTCCCTAGAATCTTTTCGCTCATTCTCTTAATTTTACTTTTGCCAAAGGCATTGAATCCAATGAAAATACTTGGGTTTAATGCTTAGGGAGATGTTTATTTACTTGGGGTTTGTATTTATATTCAAGAATTAATGTTTGTTTTGTGAGATTCCATAGATCTACCTATTTCTATGTGTTTGTGATTATTGTTTTCGCTTGTTCTTCATGCTCTTATTAATTGCATGCTTGTCACACTACGAATAGAACACACCATAGTCTACTTTCATGTTGGTGCAATTATTGATATCCCTGGGGGTAGGAAACCTAGATGTGCTTGGGGTAACGATAGTCCAGAACTGTGTTGGTGTGTGCACGTGGGTTGTCGAGTCAACGTTACGATAAACTATACACTAGTCTTAGCCGGAAAATTGGCCTAAAGGGCTACAGATAGAGAAAGCTAGAGTAGAAAACTAGGCTTAGGGAGAAGCCTCCGTGGTTTAGTGCCCGTTACGTAATAGCACGGGAGAGATTCAGATCTGCAGAACAGTCAGGGTCATTGTTGCACTCCTCTAACTATGGAGGCGATGCCAATAGAAGATTACATGTGGACCCCGAGTAACAGGTACATGGAAGTGTTGCATATCGACCACACCATGTGTCATAAATACTTGAATAGGTTTGTTGTTCTTGTATGTGATGAAATCGAGGATCAAAATAACATTGATCATTTTACACAAATACTCCTCAAGTGCTAGTTTACATAGTTTATTCTCTTGTTGATTGCATGCTAGTAGTTGTTAGCAAACCCCCCCGAAAGCTTGTTTCATCAATACTAACTATTCATGACATGTGATCGGATTGATAACCTGATTGCGGTTGCGTTTAGTTAACTCTTAGGTTCCTAACATCTCTGTCGATGACCCCGGTCTTTCCACAATCCACCCTTTAGGTAGTGTAGAAGTAAGAACGGGAGAAACAATATAAATTCTTATCTTTGACGGTCCCCTCTCGGCTAATAGTAGATCTCCCATCACAAGGTTATTTATTACGTTGGGGAGGGGGCAGATCACTTAGTCAACACGGCACCAGGATCTTTCAAGTCCAAAGTAGTTAATTAACAAGAAAGAACCGCCCCCACAGCCACACTAGCCTGCTTATCCTTCTTACTAACATGCAAAGAGGGCTCGAAACTAGATGCCACTCAACATTTCGAGAAACGAGAAGTGCATCATCATAACCTCCCTCAACCTTATGCCTCAACCAAGGCTGACGCTCTAAAGGAAAATCCGTATACCTCTCCTTATTTCTCCTCTTATTGTCCATAATTAAAAAAAATCCTTCAACAAAGTAATCCGTAGACCAAAAGAAAGAAAAGATGATTCCAATAAGCAAGTTTAGAAATACAATAAAACACAAACATAACGACGCTCGTAATAACAACGTTGCTTTCCCTTAGGACGACCCATCTTCATCCCATGTGGTGATAATTCCCTCACAAGTGAAATTTTCTCAGTTAGGTTCCCTAGCTTACTAGACCGTAGTTCAAAAGGAATGACAGAGTTCCATAAAGGCACAAGCTTACCTTCCACGTCCTTAAAAAACAAAAATACATGTCCCTCCAAGGCCCACAATTACTGGGGAAACCTTTCACAAGATGAATATTAGACTTGGTAGGGTAAAATTTGAATAGCCTCTCTATACTAGCACTCTACAATTCATAGAACATACCAAAATCCCCAAGTTTTAATTCTCTATTAGCACTTTTTCATGCCTTCACAAAAATGGTAACTAAGGTCATGCATATCATATGGAGTTGTGTAAGAGAAACACTGTGAGTGTCCAAAATAAGCCTAACAAAATTAGGCACAGGTAGGGTCAAAACATACAAAAATGATGTTCATAGATACCAAAAAATATAGGAAGAGGGTTCCAGACCCTCTCACCATAAACAAGAAATTTAACTTCAAAATTTCTCAAAGATGAATGAAATTTTAGTAAACTAGATAAGTCGGGTTCCTCAGTCAATTAATTCGTGAATCCTAAGATTAAACATAGAGAATAGTGAACTAGAGGAAATTAAACACAGTAAATTATTTACATTTAATTCGTGAATCCATGCACCACTTTGTGTTAGCTCTACAAGCTTTTATCAAAATCAAGCATAAGCTTGCAAACACTAAAGCCCTATTATACTTCACGCCTGGGGCAAGGGGTTATGGTATATACATAGTCCACATAATACAAGCTCACTGTGACCAGTTTGTTTCAAGAAAGAAAGTGAAACTAACCAAGTCCACTCACAAGCAATAACTTCATGTATGAAGAACATGAAAACCACTATCAGAACGTGCCTCCCTGATATAAACCTCCCTCTGTTATGCAAAGCTTAATCCAAACACAAGACCTCAAGGCAAGTGAACCAACTAGGGGAGCCCCAGACGTGTACCAAGAAGTATATAAAGAATCCCTCCTCGAGATAGAAGACGTTCAGCACCCACGATCATCTCCTCAAGGCCATGACATGGTAAGGATGGGAGAAATGTGGAACACAATTAGTAAGGATCACATAGCGTTGGGTATAAATAGATGTTCAGACCAAAGAGACATGTAAATAGCACTCCCCCTGATAAAATAACTATAAAACACACACTAATTTTGGTATCATATCCGGATGAGAGAGACCTCTCTGAGGACTTGTTTTGTAGGGAAACGAAGCAGGCTCGTCACCCTGAGTAGATTTTGGACATTATGCTGGCCCGAAAGGATCCCTCACATCAATGGTGCCGTACATAGAGATTTTTTTATTTCTTTCTCTCCCTTCATAGTTCCTAAGATAAGTCGGGGTTCTTCAGTCAATATATTTTCCTTGACACATTCGTGAAAACTGCATGCAGTGACAAGGCTGATCCGCACTTCGTGGGATCGTTAGTAACACTAAGCTTTTCATGGGAGAGCAGTACTAACATACAAAGTGCTTGGATGCTAAGATAGAAATTTATATGTTTCTTCCATATTTTCACTATAAACTGCTAGAATGCAGCTAGTGGTAAGTCCGGGGTCGTCCACAGAAATGCTAGAATTCAAAAATTAATTAAACACAACTCATAATAGGACGTCAATGCGATTGTCTGTTGGGAATAGCTAATGCTAAAAATATAGGATTAGGGGTATTTATCTAACAACTACTAATCATGCAATTCAGAGATTAAACTATATTAACTAGTCTTGGGGATATTTGTGTATCATGAGTGATGAATGACTTTGATCTTAGATTATATCGCATAAGACATATAAACCTATCCCATGCCTATGTCACATAGTGTGGGTGATAGCCGGCCATTCCTAATGTCTATCACACAAAGGTTAATCAACATCCTTTTGGCTATCACCACCACCTCCGTAATTAGGAAAAATGCATCAATAGAAAAAAGGATTTGTGTTTCACTCCTCTTTCCCCCATAAAACTCACTCCCAATGATAATGCGCCCTCGCTTAAAGGATCAAGTGACTAAGCAGTCACTTTGCAGTGGTAGCTATTGTTAGATATGAGAGTAAGGAATATACATCAGGGCAAAGGAATTTGTGTCTCGTGATGTAACTAGAGTTGAAACAAATATGGTCTCTACACAAAAACCCTAGTTGCTACAAGCTATCATGCTCATCCTATCGGGGTACACCGAGGGTTACACGATGAGCCAATCAAGCTAGGATATAAAGATCAAAATGGTACTCTCGATCATATATGCACGAACTCACAAAATCAGTACTTAAAAACCTACAATATACCTTACCCAACACTCCCAAGGTAGCCATCAAGCCTAGCACGATAACATATCATACATGAAACTACAGAGCATTATATAATACACACACACATTATATACAAAACAAAAAATCTTACAAGAATAATAAGCATAAATCAAACATGAATATTCATAAATATAAGAGATAGGAAGATCTAGAATATCACAAAATCACTTTGAATACAAATAAAATCCCCATGTAATTACACTACTCAATGGAAATTGAACCGAATACAATAATTTGATTGAACACCATAGGCATAAATTAGGAAATAGTGAATGAGAAGAGAAGAGTTAGTCTATTTTTCTCTCTACCTATTCTTAGAACTAGAAATACAATAATGATAGATACATAAACCCTAGTAGACTAGTGCCTCTTTATAAAGTAGGTGGAGATGATTCTTAGAGAATCCCAAGACAAAGGGAAATCCTAGAAGCCATGTCGGCATGGGTTGTGCAAAAGCACAAGGCCTGCACCGAATTATCCGTTCAAAATTACACGAACCACGGATTGGAGGCTTTCGATAGCCAAACTGATCATGCGGGCCACCGAATAGAAGACGTTCTTGTCGGTCTGAGCAGCGTGACCCATATAGAATCTCACGAGTTGCCTATTGGAGTCATAATCTTAGACTTCTGATTGTGAGGTCACACAATAGGGTGTGGGCCACGGACTGGAGGTCCGTGTCTTCACATTCTATGTGCATGAGTTGTGCAAAAGGATACGGCCTTCACCAGGACTAAGTCTCATGAGCCATTGGGTTGGAACATGCCGTGTAAATGTACACGGGTCGTGCCAGTCCTCACTTTTTTCTGGACTTTGAGTCTTTCTATTCAGCACATCCCATCTACTACCACAATTAAGTACGTGGCCTTTGGTGTAGTACCGTTCTTGCAAATGACCTTCAACTATCTTCTACCATTCTTGCAAATGGCCTTCACTAAGCTACTCCAAAGTGCTTACGAGCAATCTACAAATGAGCTCAAAAGGTAGAATCTAGATGCTCGTAAGGACATATTATCCATTAGATCTAATTAACTCACAAAATGAGAGATTTAGACAAGAAAGCCAACAATGGTCATGTAAACCCCTTGTAATGTTAACCAAATTAAATCTAGCAATCCACCACACAAAATGTACTAAGAGATATGCTAAATACATTAGGAAACACATGATTCTAGCATCTCATTAGAGAAAAATTACAATGATGACGCACGGGTAAAGGGGCGGAAAGGACAATTATGAAAACAAGAGGTATTCGCCTTACCTCAACAATGATTATCCTGGTCCTATCAGCGAAAAGTATTCCCTAAGACATCAAACTTTATGCGTGCGTGCAACTAAATGCTTCACATTACTTATTGTATACTCACCCACAAAAATATTAGTTATCGGGCTTAGCATAAATACATAGTTACAAGTAACATAATAGTCATGGAAATTAGACGCATCATAAAGAAAAAAATGGTACGATAAGTACTTAGCATACGACAACATAAATTTGAATAAATGGCTGATTAAAAGGGACCAATACATCCTTACTGTATCTTAGGTCAGAAAACCCAAGATAGACATTGATACAAATGATTACAGCAACAAAATGTTGTCCCTAACCTAGTAGATTACATGGAGGAATGTCGCACCAAGTGAAAATCCTATTACAGTCAATAGAATAAAAAACTGACCCTAAAATAGCGAGCTAACCTGCTTTGAAGACGGTGCCACAGTCGTTGCTACTTCATCATGTAGCTATTGAGCAAGCCATCACCATGTCTCTTTGGGCATCCCTTCATTAAAGGGTGCCCAACCTAAGAGTAGGAAATCATGCTGGGACGTGGCCCATTGGCCAATTATCGATGTCCCAACATACTTTATCCTATTCGTACTTAGTTGACTGAAATCCTAAACCTAATCCAATCATGTGGGTATCGCTCCCTAGAGACAAACCATCGCGAGTCTAATCTTACCTCACATTGGTTCCCCTTGACCCTAATCGTCAGCGGTCTCGCATATTGAGTATCTTTATCTTCATTCATCCCGAAACCACATTCGTTGATCCAATAGCCCATCCTAGCACACTTAGGGAAAGTTAGATTAATCGCACATACATAACACATAAGAACAAATGAAACAAAAAATAGTCAAAGCTCTGCACTTACAACTTGCTTAAGCTTTTCCAGAGAATCCGGTAAAAAACATTAACCCAATCTGCATCACCGGAAAGGAGAATAACCACTCCAAACAACCCATGCAAGATCGATTACCACCAGTCCAATAAGACCTCAGGCATAAAATCCAACCACCCTCTGAGTCTCACACCCTATTTTTCATTTGAAGTCTACAACTTACACACATACACAATTGTTTCAATAAGAAAACTAAAACACAAAGATATTAGTAGCAGACCCACTATATGATTAAGAAGACAGCAACAATTATACAAACTATCAGGGTGGCGTCAGTTTGGTTTAAACGGTTTTTTGTTATATGGTTTTGCCACTAAAAATCCCAAAACCAAAACGGACCCAATTAACCCAAATTATCCAAACCAAATTCAGAATTCGATTTCAGATCGAAACCAAATTCAACCCGAATAAACCGAATTGATTGTAACTTTTAAAAAACAATTACTAAAATAAAATAATCTAAAATTGAATAAAAATATGTAATCTTATTTTTACATTATCAAAATAAAATTTTCAAATAAATTTTTAAAAATTACAACACAAATTCAGCCAAACAAATTTTAGCATTACATTTAGGATTAAATAAAAATAGTTTGTTTTAATATTCATCTTCAAAGCATTCACATTCTTAAGCCTCCAAGCACTCGACATTCACATTCACCTTCAAGCACTCCACAAACTTACTTAGGGTTACTTGTGTTATTTACTTATTTCACCAAAGTTACATAGGCTTTATAGTTTGGCGATAATTTTTTTTTAAAAAATATTGTTCATCCAACTTAACCTTATTTATAAATTTAATTTTGTTGTTTTGAATTTTAATTATTATTATTATTATATATACATATTTAATTTATTTAATTAAATTACAATTCGGTATTTGGTTTGGGTTTTGGTTTGAGTTTTAACATCCAAAACCGATCCAAAAACCATATTTTGAATTTGATTTATTCAGTTCAGATATCCAAAAAACGTATATTAAATTTGATTTGGGTTATTCAAATTGGGATAATTCGATTTTTGATTTGGTTTTCGGTTTTCATTTCCACCCTACAAACTACAGCTAAATATATCCTCTCACATGTTTGCCTTTATAAAAGAATAAAAAGCACACAAGATAAGTATGAAACATTAAGTTAGGCACCTAAAAAGACGTGACCTTAAGTCTTCCCATAAACACTCCACCCTATATCCTAACCTTGAAAATGGAAAAAAAATGAACACCGCGATCTAGAAACAACTATTAGACGTGGCTTAATTATCTTCTACATTCAAGTCCACTAACGGCCTAAACAGAACCGCACCAGAACATCTCCTCTTTCTTACCTACCGGGCGCAACATAAGCAGGAAAATCACCTGCGGATTCACTTAGTAGGTAATCAAGACAACCATCAATACAAAGGCAGTAAGGATGACACGGCTTCACATACATCTATAAAATCACCAGCCTCGCGACACAAGCGAATACACATCTCTTCATTTGCCAATCTAAAGACGAAGCGAGCACTACAATCTCGCACGCACCTAAAAACATCCAGCCATGAGATGTTTGATGGAATTTAATTCCTCTTTGTCAAACCATCCACTAAACTTAATACACACCTTACACGGATAATTTGAAGGATGATGCAGCTTCAAATGCGCCTGAAACATCGCCAACCTCGTGACATAAGCATATATCTGACCCCTTACCTATCCAACACACACATTATCTCATACCACCACCATTGACGTATCTTTGTCCCACTGTTGACCCCTAAATCCATAGGAACATACAAACATTAAATTGGAAAACCCCCTGGATATTACACACAAGCCCATATGATCTAAGTTAGCACACTGGGTAACTTGAGTAACCCACTACCCATTATACTTGAAGAAGTTCACCAACCCACAAACAAAAGACGTAAAACAATATTAAAAGAATAAAAGTTTATAGGATCAAAATTAACAAAAAAACTCTAGCCAAAACGACTAAGGCATCACATATTCTATTGAGTCTAGAGATCGAGTCTCCGTATCCAGTATTTCTTCTAGTTTATATCGCATGTGTAAATAGACTTCATTCTATGTGTAACCAGTGGCCTCCGTACGGACCATATGCTTCACATAGTAAGCATTCTTATAAACAATATGTCCGTACTCTGATCGACCAAGTTGCACAATCATCAAGTATACAAAGTATGCATAAGTCTCTAGGTCTCGTTTTAAAACATCTACCTGATATTTTGAATTGTGAACACATTCCTTCCAACACTCCTCATAAGGATTCTTGTGCATATTCCTACTAATCTTAGCACATAGTAACATTCACCTTGTGCTGCTCCTTCAATAAACTTTGTAGATCTCGACACCACTCTTTAGCCACAAGATGCAAAAATAACACAGACCCTGATTACACGATCAAGAGACCTATAAG
>JAULKK010121122.1:0-17199 GCA_032355705.1 Rubia peregrina
TAATGCTTATGAATATAATTCTTGACTTGTGAGTTACATTGTTGTAAAATGCATGATTGACATCCTATGTTGGCATACACCTTAGTTTATTTTTCATGTATGGTGCAACTATTAATATCCCCTTGGGAGTGTCGCTGGGGTAATAGAGGGATTGAGAGTCCGCAACCGTGTGGATGTGTACATGTGGAACATGAACACCACTTCGATAACCATACACTAGTATGAACTAGAAAATGGTAGCTAGATAGGCAAGGCATGATAGTTAGTAGCATCTATGATTGGCGTAATTTGACCTATGTCGTTGCAACCCTAGAGACATCATAAGATACCAATCATTTTGCCTCTGTAGGCCCATGGAGAAGCATTCATAGTGAAGTGCCCAGGATGTAATTCCTTATGGGGAAGAAGAGTGCATAAAGGCCAGGTCGCTTGACGCATTTTCCTAATTACGGAAGCAGTGTTGATAGAATAAGACGTGAGCACCTTTGTGTGACATACAAAGGGAAGCGTTGACTATCAATCACACTATGTGACATAAGTATTAGGATAGATCTATACATCTTGTATTTGATAGAATCTAGGATCAAAATATTCTACCGGTCATGTAACACAAATATCCCCAAGTGTTAGCTTAATATAGTTTATTCCCTTACTCTTGTATGTTTAATTAATAGTCAATGGAAAAAATCTCCCAAAGACTTTGTTTGTAAAATTTACTATTCTTAACAGACATCAGAGACCCGACTACGGGCTTTGCGTGAATCCTAAATGCCTAGCATATGTGTGGACGACCCCGGACTTGCCACTATTTACCCTTTGGTAGTTTAGTATTGAGTGCAAGAGCAACAATACAAATATCTATCTTTGTTAAGTACTCTGTGGATTAATTTTATCTCCCGAAAGGTTGGTTGGTTAACAACCTCGCGGAGTGTGGATAACTTACCAAATCTTATCTAATAATTTAAAATCTTATCGAATATAATCATATCAAATCTAATCAGATTTGAAATGATCTTGTAAGATCTAAATACGACCACAAATTCATCTCTAATTAGGCCAAAATAGCTGAAATATTCAAGGGCCAAAATATAATATAAACTAAACTTATAATGCTATAAATTGTTGTTGAACTAGAAAACAAATTGAAGGTCCAGCCGATTCTTTTATGACGCTTCATTAATCTTCATCTTCATGGAATTAATCCATAGAAACAAGAGTAATATTAATCCAACATACCCCCTTGTGATCCTCAAATCTTAATCATGAATCTATTTCATTCTAAATATCTGAGGTTTTGATACTCGTTTCATTCCCTCCAAGTAAAGAAATTCCATCCTCGAAACTAAATAATCCTCAAAAGTATATAGAGATAAACATCTCCCGCCATCCTTGCAAAGTCATGTTAAGATCAACAAAATGGTTTGAAGATAATTCCCCCCTTCCCCTTTGTTTATTAGGTCTCTCACAAACTATATAACACTCACAACTCACAGGCAAAGGATAGAATGAGTGAATCATTTTTAATCAATGCAGTTTCGATCAAGGAATATTGGTACACGAGTACATCATTTTATTTAAAAATTTTCAGAACAATAAATCTTTAAATAGGCTCTAAGAATATAATTCAACATTCTTAAGAGAATAAGGAACAAAACTCGATTTGAATGACTTGAATCGGAGATGTATTGAATGAGTTATGATCAAATAGGAAACAAAAAGTGCTGAAAATTTAAGTAGCTTTTCTAATTTGATTAGGATTCACTACCCAAACCCTAATAATCCTTGTAAGAATAGGTTTTCCCTTTGTTTTTTCTTCTGCCCGGTCTTGGCCGAAATTCCTTCCTCGTTTCCTAATCCGAATTTTGATCTTCTTTTCCTATTCCAGCTAGGATTGGAGTTTCCTTTGACAATTAGTCCTCCAATTTAAGTATGATCTGAATTTTATTTTATTTCACAACTCGAGATCTATTAGAACTCAACATATTCACTTTCCAATCAAATTCTTATCCCAAATCAAGTATAATTCAATTAAACTTCAATTTTGGAAACTTCCCAAATCATCCCCAACAATTTTTGACTTCACACCCAAGAAAACCACATCTCAAAACCCTAAACCCCGAGATTCTCAAACCCTAACCCACAACTGAAAATCCAAAAAAATCCAATTTATAAACCCTTGTAAACCTACGACTCACAAACCCTAATTCTCACGGTTTAAAACCCTAGTCAACTGAACTTTGGGTTATTCAACACCAGAAGGAAATCATGAAAACCTCCACTCTATTCGAATGAACTTTGGGGTATTAAAAATTCTTGACTCTAAGACCCATTGCCATTCTTAACTCTAAGATGAAGGTGAAGACAAATAGTGATATCAAAGTATTCCAATGCTCAGACACGTTTGATGTCCTTCGAGTTAAGATTCGATCCTCCCAATAAGAAAGATCAAACAAAGAATGGTTAGTATATCATGACACGAATGTCTTAATGAATTGAAAATTAAAAATTAAAACAAAAAAGAAACAAGAAAACCCCCTTCATGGATTCACCGAAGATCTTTTTCTTTGCTCTGATACCAACTACTATGAATATCCTTATGAAGATCCTATTACCAGAATGAATAGAAGCACTTGACAATGGGTGAATCGAAGAACCTTCAATAAATAAAGAAGAAGCACTTGATATTTTTTTATGAACACAACTTGAAATTTAGTGACCCAAGTCCAACTCCACGAACCAAATGCCACTTGCACGAATTAAACACAAAGAACGCAGGTTCTAAGCAGTAAATCAAAAACACAAAACCTAACAATTTAAAATCTTGAATAACAAACGAGTGTAAACTCTAAATATAATATATGTGATTGATAAAAGGTTATTAAAAACGTCAAAGACCATACCCTATTTATAGTTGATAGGTTCAGCCATTACAAGATAGGATGTGGTAAATCCCGATGAAAAGTGTAATAACTTATGACTGATTTAAGAAGATAAAACCATATCAAACTAAACTACATTATTTTCACCTAATCTTGGCCGAATTAATGAGCTAAAACCTAGCCAATTCTTCCTTGTTATGTCTAACCACATATTATCAAATTAAGTACTAGGGGCGAAAATACACACACTATGGGTGCTCTTAATTGTTTTTTTTTGGATTTGATCTGGTAATTCTTCTTTGAAGCTTCCACCTTTTAATATGAGGATATCAAGCAACAAAATAGGTGAAAAACATAACAATAAAAATAGCTGAAAGAGGAGAATGAGTTGTTGAAGGAGGGTACGAACGTGGGAAAAGGGAAAAACATAGTGGGATTAAAAGGTGTGCTTGATCCGTCACTAGCAAGCCAAAATGAAGCTACCTACCTGGGGGTTGAAGATATATTACCAAAATTAAAGAAGGGGAGATGCAATCTGGATCTAATTCAAAGGGGGGAGAAAACTAGATTGGAGGGAAGTAGTGGAGGAGGAGAGAAAGAAGGAGATTAAATCATGGAGCTCTATCCTAATATCTCATTTAGTCGAGGTGAAGTACTATGAACCCATGGAGATTGAAGTCTTGGTTATGAGAGAAATCACCATGGAGGAGGTTGAGGAAAGCTACAAGCAATGGGAAACAGCCATTTTGTGCAAGTTGTGGGGAAGCAATCCACCCCTCAAAGTCACAGGTTTTTCCCCTACATTTGGGGAGAAGAATCAACAAGGAATGTCTTCCAAGTTCATGATTTTTCATGGTTAAATTCCAAAGTAAGAAACTGAAAGTGGCAGTTTTGGATAAAGGTGTGGTGTTCTTTGATTGGAAACCCATTTTTTTTTTTGAAAGAATGGAATGAAGTAGGTGAGATAGAAGAGCCTAATGTTGTCCCAGTTTGGATTCAACTTCCACGTTATCCTATAAAATATTGGCAACCAAAAATCATAAGCAATATTGTGAGTTCACTTGGGAAGCCTTTGAATCTAAATAGAGCAACACAAGAGAAAGAGAGGCTGGATTTCAAAAGGGCACACATTGCGGTAATGATAAGTGATGTACCTTATCAATACCTATTCCAGAGAAGTTGATATTCCTTAATGAAAACATAGTCATTGTTAGCCAGTAGCTTTTCTTTGAATGGAAGTCAACCAAATGTATAAAATTTAGGATGATTGAACCAAATGAGGAGGTGGGTAGGAAGCAGGATGAAGCTGAAAGAAGGAAATTGAAAAGGATGATATATGTGCCAATTATGAGGGTTGTGAAATAAGAAGAGAAGCAAGATGGAGAAAAACAAGATAATGGTGAAAAAAGAAAGCTAAAGGGCGGAAATAAGATACTAAAGGGAAGAAAGGGAAGCAGATTGGGTTCAAAATGGTAGGGAAAAGACTGAGGGCAACCAAGAAGAACGAAGATGATCTAAGGAGTTCAAGAAGTTAAGTTAATGGGCATACCCTCCTAAACGAGCCTTCTTATGAATAGTAGATTTTCTTGTTGGAATGTGAGGAGATTGAACAAATGTGATAAGCATTAGAGGGTGAAATTGTTTCTCTATGCTTAATCATGTAAGATGTTTGGGGCTGTTGGAATCAACCTAAAAGAAAAATAAAATAAAGAGTGTGGGGGAGAATAGATCTGGGAGTTGATAACAAATGGAAATGTTGTAGGGGGGAATTTGGCTAAGTTGAAGGGCTGATAACTCTAGGATGAAGTTGTTGAATGTTTGGGATCAATGGATTGATTTTGATGGGAAGTTTAGGAGAAACATCATGAGGTTTTACTTGACCATGGTTTATGGCTATAACACCATAGAAAAGAGGACACCGATGTGGGATTTTCTAAATGGGCAAGGGAGTAGGGATGACAAAATATGGATGATTATGGGGGACTTTAATTCTCCTTCAGATCTAGGGGAAAGCGAAGGAGGGAATGAAATGGAAGAGAAGGAAGTCTTGGATTTTCAACAAGTGAGGAATGCCGATTTTGTAGTTAAAATTTTTACTTGGTTCAATAGAAGAGAAATAGGAGAAATGATAAAAATCAAAACTGATAGAGATATTGTCAATTAAGAATGGGTGAGGAGTCTAGATTAAGCATTTTGTGGCTGGATACACTCTAGGATCATCATCCCATTATTTTGAGTTGGCATAAAGAAGACAAGAAGGATAGAAAAAGCTTCAAATACTTAAACACATGGGAGGCCTCACCACAATTCAAGTGGACAATCCAAGTTTTTGGTGGAAGGTGGATTTTTGAAAACTTCTATAGGACATGGAAAAACCTTTGAATAGGCTAAATAGAAGAGAGTTCTCTAAAATTTGAGAAATGCTGGAGAAGGAAAAAAAAGTAATGGCAATTGGCACAAGAGAGGTTGAATGAAGAACCATGAAATGAAAGGATACAAAGGGGGGAATTTGATGCTAGGAAAAAGTTGGAAGAGTTGAGGATGCTAAATACAAATTCTTGTAAAAAATAGCTAAACTAAAATGGTTTCATGAAGGGTATAGGCCTACCAAGTTTTTCTATGCTTCTATAAAAACAAGGCAATACAAGAACCCAATTGTATCAAGAATGGAAGTAGATTGTTGTCCAATCAAGACCGAATTTGAAATGAATTTTAAGAAGCATTTTAAAAGTTACTTGGGGGCTTATTGGTAGACTAGAGATTTGGAGAAAAAACTTGTCTTCATGGGGTGGAGTTCTAAGCATACAATACCAAGAACCCTTGATCTGCACTCCACGGGGTCGGTAATAAACCATCATTTTGGCGTGAGATTGACTAACCCGGGAAGCACTAGATGTAAAGATAGAATTTATAATGTTTCTTCCGTACTCACTACAAACTACCAAAGAGTAGTTAGTGGAAAGTCCGGGGTCGTTCACAGAGATTCTAGGATTCAAAAGCTAACTATGTAAGACTCACAATTAGGTGTCAGATTGCGTATCAGGAATAGTTAGTGTAGAAAACATGGTTTTGGGGGGTTTTATCTATAATATTCTGAAAATGCAAAAAAAAAACTATATTAAGCTAAGACTTGGGGATGTTTGTGTAACATGAAAGGTAAATGATTTTTATCCTAGATTCAATCAAATAGAAGACGTATAAACCTATCCTAATGTTTCAATCACATAGTGTGGTTGATAGTCAAAGCTTCCCAATATCTATCACACCAAGGTACCCCACATCTTAATATATCAATACCACCTTTGTAATTAGGAAAATGTGTCAAACAATCCAACCGTTGCCGCTTTTCTTTCCCGTAAGGAATTATATCCCGGGCCTCCACTGTGAATTCTTCCCTCTAGGCCTATACAGAAAAATGAAGGATAGCCAGCCAATAGATGCTTGAAATGCTCCTAGTAGTCAGACATGAACTCATTTGGAAGTTTCAAAATATTGGACAGTTGCTTCAGAATTTAAAGCTGGACAAAATTTCTCGACAAATCTTCGCTTCATATCCATCCAAAAGGTGATGCAGCCAGGTGGGAGGTAGTAGAGCCAATTCTTAGCCTCATCTCTCAGCGAAAAAGGAAAAGACCTTAAATTTAGTGATCCTCTGAAACCCCTGGTTGTTTCATATTGGTGCAAACCAGGTGTTTGTTGGGATCCTCTTCGCCCATCTCATGGAAAGTGGGTAAGCATTGGATCATTCCGCTCTTCAATTCACAAGTGACATTGGGCGATAAGGGTGGGAAGACTATGCAAAGGGATTGACTCTCAAGATTTTGAGCCATTAACTCCCTAAGCGTCCCATTGTCTTCCTCCATCTCAATTATCTCTTCCTCTAAAAAAATATTTTCCCTAGGTGGAGCCTCTCCTGTGGCCTCCTCCTCCTCTTTCTTTGCCTGCCAGTGTTTTCTGGTAAGTAATGTAAGGCTCCTTGGTTTGTGGCATGGGTGTATGTTATAAAATAGAAGCAGTACATTACTAGTCCACAAAGAAACACTAGCACAAAAAGTTAGGAGAAAAGGTAAAAAAGCTATACAATAACTAGACAATAAACAACAAAACCTACAAAAGAAAAACGTTAACTACTCTACCAACTAGTAATGTAAGTTAACAATCAAAATTTTAAACTAGCGCCCCCAGTAGTGGCACCAAAATTTGATCTGCACCCCGCAGGATCGCTAAGAAACCAACCTTTTCGGGAGATCAATTAACCCACAGAAAGCTAGGATATCAAAGATAAATATTTATATCGTTGCTCCCATACTCACTACCATCTACTATAGAGTATCTAGTAGCAAGTCTGGGGTCTTACAATCTGGTGTTACTCCAATTATTTGTCGGGAATAGCTTTTTCTACAAACATGGGTTTTTGGAGAGGTTTTGTCTTCAAACTACTAATCATGGAAAGCAAGACAACGAACTTTATTAAACTAGCCTTGGGGATATTTCCTTAACAGGACCAGAAAATGACTTTGATCCTAGATTCTATAGCATATAATACATATAATTCTATCTCATGTCTATCTCACATAGTGTGGATGATAGTCGACACTGCCCAATGTATGTCACACGAAGGTACGTAAGTCAGTTTTAATCCTATCCCGCATAATTAGAGAAGTGCGGTCGACGATCAAAGATCTGGACAACACTCTTCTTCCCCTGTAAGGAAATACATCATATGCGCTCCACTATTGACACATCTCTGTAGGCCTAAAGAGGCAAAGGAATCGTCATCTCAAGATGACTCTAGGGTTGAAATGAAGATGGTCACTACACTACAACTCTAGCTTCTACAAACTATCATGTTGAATCTAGTGGGGTACGATCCAGTCATGTTAGGCTATAAAAATTAGAATGGTGCTCACGGTATTATATGCATGCACTCTTAAATCCATGACTCACGAACCTACAATATGCCTAACTAGACACTCCTAAGGAGCAAACAAACCTAACATGATATATGTCACATATGAAACTATGGTTAACCATAGAATATATATATATACACACATATATCTCACAAGAATTTAAAGCCCAAATAAAACATGAATATTTATAAACATAAAAAATAGGAAGATCTAAAATGTCACAAAATGACTACCTAGTCATGAATTAAAATTAAATACCTTAGTAATTAAACTACTCAATGGACATTAAGGCTTCTTAATTCTTAAGTGACCGAATATGAGGTACAATTTTCTAATATCTTCCATACCCGTTTCCTTGTGAAAGATGAGAACTGTTTACTGGCTTCAAAGAGGATTTAAAAAGAAGGCTGAACA
This sequence comes from Rubia peregrina, assembly GCA_032355705.1. Classification (NCBI taxonomy): domain Eukaryota; kingdom Viridiplantae; phylum Streptophyta; class Magnoliopsida; order Gentianales; family Rubiaceae; genus Rubia; species Rubia peregrina. The sequence goes on from JAULKK010121122.1 coordinate 8,207, forward strand.
GAATGAAAAAAACTCTATATATTTGTAACTCTAGGAGTGATTTTCACACAATATGAGTTTTCTTCATCTTCATGGGGAGATCAAACAACAACAATGGGTGGATAACTCAACAATCTAAATAGCTTCAAGAGGAGAAAGAGTTGTTGAAGGAGAAAAAAATAGGTACGGATTTGGGAGAAGCAGAGGATAAGGTGGGGCTGAAAGTAGTGTTGGACACATCACTATCAAGCCAAATTAGTACTAGCTGCTGAAGGGCTGAAGAGATTACACCAAAAGAGATTTTAAATAAAGATTAAAAAATGCAAGCTGGTGGTAGTTCAAAAGGGGGGGGAGAAGTTGGATTGAAGTGAGCAAGTGGATGAGGAAAGCAATGAGGAGATGAAATCATAGAGTTCCATCTTGAAATAAAATTAAGATGGGGTAAAAGTACTATGAAATCATGGATATTGAAGGCTTGGTTATGGGGGAAATCACCATGGAGGAGGTAGAGGAGGGCTCGAGGCAATGGGAAAAAACCATTATGTACAAGGTGTTGGGAAGCAATCCTCCCTTGAAATCCATGGAAGGGTTTTATGGCTTCTAAATTTAGGAGTTTCTATGGTTCAATTTCTAAGCAATGACCTTAAAGGGGTTGTGTTAGAAAAACGTGTGATGTTCTTTGATATAGAACTTGTTTTGTTGGAGGAATGGAATGAAAATGGTGAGATAGAAAAAAATAACTCAGAAATTGTACATGTTTGGATTCAACTCCCTGGAATGCCATTCACATAAGTATCATTCCAATGTGGAAACCTTTGAATCTTGATAGAGAAACACAACATAAAGGGATGCTTGAATTTTCAAGGGTGCAAATTAAGGTAATGATTTGTGATACTCTTCCTAATAATTTTATTTATCTTAATGAAAACAAAGTTATTCTTAGCCAGCAAATTAGCTTTGAATGAAGGCCAATAAAATGTGGAAAATGTGAGATGATAGAACACAATGAGGAGTTGTGTAGGAAGAAGGATGAAGTTGAAAAAAAAAGTACAGTGAAAAGGATGATATATGTGCCAAATAAGAGGATTACGAAATAAGAAATGAATTGACCCGCACCCGAGGGGTCGTTCTTTTTACCAAATTACACGCGGGCACATTTCAAAGATAATATTCATAAGTTTCTTTTGTACTAACTTCTAACTACAATAAAGTATCTAGTGGCAAGTCTGGGGTTGTCCATAGAGACACCAGAAATTAAGAGTTAGCTCGACAAAACCCATAGTCGGGAGTCACCCCAATTGTGTGTCGAAAATAGCTAGTGCTTTAAATAGATAATTTAGGGGTGGGAAGGTATTTTCACTAACAAACTACTAAGCATGCAAGCAATGAGACTTAATTTAGGAATAACTAGTCTTGGGGTATTTACGTAACATGACCGATTTAATGACTTTCATCATTGATCCTGTCACATATAACCATATAAACATATTCTTATGTCTATATCACATATTCCCATAGTTTCTCATACAGTGGTTCTTCTCCTAAAAACTATCTCTCCACCTCCGTTATTAGGGATGCACTTCAATCCTTCTGACTCCATTTTTCATCCATGTAACCTCACTTCCGATGCCAACATACCTTTTTGGAGGTACTTAAGCCCTCACAGTTAACACTGTTGGATACGGAAGTGAGTCTAATACGCCCCGGGCACTCCACTATGGATACCAACCCTAGGCCTAGAAAGACAAAGGACTTGGCATCTTGTGATGACTCTATGGTAGCCACAACCTAAGGCGCTACAAACTATAATGCTTATCTATCAGGGTAGGCCAGGGGTTTCCCCTTGTTAGGAATTAGTCTAGCTCCCCTAACATGCAATCACGCACACAACTAGCACTTTAGAATTAGGGTCAAATGATCACCACGGTACTCTCAAGATAGCATGAATGCACTCATCTCCCCGATACTCTCAAGACCACAATGGCCTAACTTAACACTGCACAGTTGAATTGTAGCCTAGCACAATATTATACTATGCATATAATTAAGGATGCATCACAAAGCATGTCATGGAATAAATCATACAAGTGTAAAAATAATAATTCATACACAAATATTTATTGGACATAGAAAATAGGATAATCTAAAATCTCACAAAATCGTAAATCATGTAATGAATACAAATACTACCTCAAGATAATAACTACTCTTTAGACATTAAATCCAAAGCAATCAATGGATTTGACGCCATAAGGCTAGAACTAGAGAAATAAATGAAGAAAGAAGGGAGACTCCACACATCCTACCTACTACTAGGAATAACAATAACGATCAAACTTCTTAAACCCAAAAATACTAACGCTAGCTTATATACTGGGTTTGTTTTGGGCGTTAAAAAGCACAAAAAAGGGAGAAGGCCGAAGCAGCAACGCAGTCCATGATGGCATGCCTCGTACCATTGTGCAAATCTCAGAGAGCATAGTCCATGTAAAGGGGCACGGGGAATGGACTGAAGGGCGTTCTTTTCATTTTCTGAAGGCACGACCCATGCAAAGAGGCACAGAGAATAGATTGGAGGGCGTTGTTCACATTTTCTGGAGGCACAGGCCGTGTCAAAAAATTTAGGGAGTGGAGGTAATGGATATACTCTCTTAACTGATCATCCTTATGAATAGTAGATTTGCTTGTTGGAATTTGAGGGGTTTGAACAAATGTGATAAGCATAGGAGGGTGAAAAACTTTTATGTGCTTAACTACATTGGATTTTTCAGTTGTTGGAAACTAAGATAATGAAAAATAATAATAAAACAGTATGGAGTAAAATAGGGCTTGGTCGTGAGATGATAACAAATGAGAATGTTGTAGGTGAGAGAATAACTAGGTTGGAGGGCTGATTACTATAGTATGAAAGGGGTTAAATTTTGGGGATCAATGGATTGATTTTGATGGGGAGATTAGGATTAACAGTATAACTTTTTACTTGACTGTGGTGTATGGTTTTAACACCACAGATTAGAGGAAAACAATGTGGGTGTTTCTAAAAGGGCAGGGGGAAGGGGTCGAGATGACAAACCATGGCTGGTTACAGGGGACTATAATTCTTCTTTGGATCTAGAGAATATAGAAAGAGGGAATAAAGTAGAACAGGAGGAAGTCTTGGATTTTCAAGAGCTGATGGAAGTCAATATGCTGGTTGAGATTAAAGCAACGGGCAAAAATTTTACTTGGAGCAATAGAAAAGTAGTGGGGGAATAATACAAAGTCAAATTGATAGAGGAAGTGTAATTCAAAAATTGATAAGGAGGTTAGATCAAGCTTATTGTGAGGTAAGGCTGAGTAGTCTTTCTTAACATCATCCAATTATTTTAAGTTGGCAAAAAGAAGAGAAAAAGAATAGATAGAGCTTCAAATATTTAAACATGTGGGAGGCCTCACCTCAATTCAAGGGAACGATTAAAGATATATGGAGAAAGGTGAATACAATGAAGGATTGGCTAAACTTCTAGAGAACATGGAAAAGGCTTTTAATAGTACGAATAGAAGAGAATTCTGTAAAATTGGAGAAAGGATGGAGAACGAAAAAGGAATTTCATATGTCACGAGAGAGGTTGAATAAAGAACCAATAAATGAAATAATGCAAAGGGTGGAGTTTGATTCTAGAAATGAGCTTGAAGAGCTAGAGGAGGCTGAATAAAAATACTTGCAACAAATAGCTAAAGTGCAATGGTTTCATGAAGGGGATATGCCTACTAAATTGTTACGTGCATCTACGAGGTTAAGGCAGTACAAGAACCAAATTATAAACATTAAGGATGGTGGTAGATTGTTGTCTAACCAAGACTAGACTGAAATGCACTTGAACAAACACTTTCAGAGTCATTTTGGAGGCTTATTGGGATACTGGTGATTTGGAGGAAGACTTTGCAACATTAGGTGGAGTTTTAAGCACTAAACAACAAGAAACTTTAATTAAACCACTTAATGAAAACGAGATTAAGAAGGAACTTTGGGTGATCCATCCTAAAAAAAATTCTAGAGAGAGATTGATTTACAAGTCATATCTTTCAAAAGTACATGAGATATTATTGGAGAGAGTATGGTGGAGGCCGTACAAAGCTTCTTCAAGGGGGGGCATTTCAATAATCCTAGAACCAAGATATAATATATTTCATCACTAAGGTAAATCAACCTCAATTCGCAACTAATTATAGGCCAATTGTTTGTTGTTCAGTACTTTATAAGGTGACAACTAAAGTGATATGTGCAAGACTTTGTGAGGTTCTTCCTCATTTGATTAGTCAGAACCAAAGTGCTTATGTTAAAGGAAGGCACATATAACACATTATAATTTTAACACAATAATTATTGGGTTAGTACAATGTTGGATGTATGAATAGGAGCTATGCAAACATCGAGAAGTGTACTTTTGTGTTTTGGAAGTTTTTCCCCTAGATTTGTTGTGTCTAAAGAGTGAATTAAAGTTGATAGATATGAGATTGAAGCCATCAGGACTTGATCGACCCTTATCAATTCTAATCATGTGTGTTCTTTCCATGGTTTAGCTAGTTTTTATCAAAGGTTTGTGCATGATTTCTCATCTAGTGTTGCACCTTTTAATGAATTAGTTAAAAGGGATGTTAAAATTGAATGGGGTGATAGTCAACAGAATTTAATGAATTTAAATTGCGGTTATGTAATGCTATGTTATTTCTTTACCTAATTTTAACCGTACTTTTGAGGTTCATTGTGATGCTTCGGGTATAGGAGTTGGTGTTGAACTTATGCAAGAGAATTTTTCTATAGCTTAATTTAGTGAAAATATTAAGGGAGGTTCTCATAACTACCCAATCTAAGACAATGAGGTCTATGATGTTATCAGAGCCACAGAAACGTGGCAGCACTACTTGCTTCCTCTTGATTATTTTATTCACATTGATCGTGAGTTGTTAAAATATTCAAAGAGTAAGTTGAAGTTAAATAAGCTTCATGATAAGTGGGTTCGTTATTGAAAAAATTTTATACTCTCTTAAGTATAAGAAAGGTACAGATGGTGTGTTAATTATTTGTGATAATAACCTATGTATTCCTTAATGTTCTGTGTGTGAATTACTTGTTCGAGAAGCTGATTCCGGGGGACTTATGGGTTATTTTATGCACTAAAAATGTATAACTTGTTACATGAACAATTATTTTGGCCCAAGATGGAACTTTCTATTGACCATATTTGTAGGACTTTTATAGAATGCTTGAAGGCTAAGTCGACCACAAAGCCTCATTGACTTTACACGCAATTTCCAGTTCCTACACTTTCCTGGGTTTATCTCAATGGACTGTGTCCTTAGTAACCCATTGATTGGGTTTATCTCAATGGACTGGGTTTATCTCAAGCCTCATTGATCTCAATCAGGTAAAATTCTATCTTTGCTGTGGTTGATTGTTTTTAAAAAATAGGACACTTTTTTTATGAAGCATTTTGTTTGTAAATTAAAGAAGACAAAGTAGTTTTAAGCCATCAATCTTAACCTTTTGCATGATTACAACCTCTATCAAACTTGCTATCAACAATGAAGGGAAAAAATAACTCTATATACTGCGATCTAGCTCTTCTTCAAAATTTTCTTTCGAAATTTTCTTCCTCCTCCATTTGAATTCGGCTTCAACTTGGGCAGCCATAGTTTATGTATTTAAATCTTCCTGGGAAAAGATCCTCATGTTGTTTTTATTCCGCATTCTATATAATGCACTAGTCATCAACATTAACTTCAAATATAGCCTTCTCCTTACCTTCATCAAAAAATACTTTTTATTTGCCTCATACTGATCATATCTCCAAGCTTCAAGAATTTCATCAACTCTTTAGTGAACTCATAACTTTAAAATAAGTAGGTTACAATTTCATCCACCTTATCACATAAGCAGCACTCTTGTTGTGCCCCCAAAATCCCAAGCATTTGCAATCTATCCATAAGAAAATTCTATGCTTAGTAAGAATTTATTATGCCAAATTACCTTTGCATAGATGTCTCTCTTACTGCATCCCTTTATTTCATCAGACATCCTCCTGTTTCTTTCATTCCAGATTCTGTACAATAAACTAGTCATCAACATTAACATCAAATCTTGCCTTCTCCTTACCTTTATCAAATAATATCTTTTTATTTACCTCATATTGATTATATCTCCCTGCTTCAAGAATTTCATCAACTCCTTACTGTACTCATAACTTGAAATTACTTTGGCTCCGTTTTATCTACCTTATCACATAAGCTGCACTTTTGTTATGTCCCCAAAATCCCAAACCTTTGCAATCTATCCACTGTAGGTGGCACTCCCTTCAACAGTATCCATGGGAATATTCTATGCTCATGTAAGAATTTCTTATGTTAAATTACAGTTGCATAGATGTCCCTCTTGTTGAATCTCTTCATTTTATCATACATCCTCCTTATCTTCCGTTTCCCTTCCTTCCCTATGCACTTCCCAAGGGATTGAAAATTCTTATTTTTATCTTGCACAATGCCTTCCAATTCCAACTATTACATGCTCCTCATTGGTTATCTTTTAGCCTCACATCCTTTATCCAGTATGCTTAAATCCACATAACCCAAAGAATGTCTTCCTTTGAGTTTGAATCCCACAATTTCTTGCAAAGTACTACCTTGTTACAAATAGAAGGATCTCTAAACCCCAATCCACCTGTTCTTTTGCTTCTAAAAATTGAATCCCATGAGATTGGATTATAGCCCATTTTTCCTTCTTCTCTGCCCCACAAAAAAAATCTTGCAAATTATCACAATTTGATCATGAAATTCCTAGGTAATACCATTTTTATAGCCCAATAACCAGCTATACTTAGTAATACTGAATTGATCAATTGTGTCTTCCGTGCATAGGAGAGGAAACTTGAATTCCAGCTATGCAACTTCCTTCTAATTCTATCAACAACTGCTCACAATCTTGTTTCTTTCACTTCACATTGGATAAAGGCAGCCCAAGCATTTCATTGGAAATTCACCCCTTGTTACATTCAATGCTCCGGCTAGCAAGTTCTTCTCTTATTAATTCATTCTAAAAAATATATACTCTAGATTTCTGGTCACTTATTGTCAGGCCAGAAACATCCATAAACCTCTTCATGCATCCTTCACTTCCTCTATAGAATTATGGTTTTCTCAATAAAATATAAGTAAATCATAAGCAAACAACAATGTATGCAAACCAATATTCTTGAAGCTTTGGTGATAATATATGTGTTTCCCCTTATAATCCCTTTCATCATTCTTGTAAGGTACTCCATGCTAAAAACAAACAATGTGGGGGATAGAGGATCCCCTTGTTTAACTTCTATTCTTCCTAAGAAACTTCCAAAATACCTCCAATTCGGAGCCAAACAAAATGAAGACTTCATAGTAATTCTCTTAATCCAATTTATCATCACCTCGAGGATCTTCAAAAGCTCAAGTCATTTTAATTAGAAACTTCCAGCTTATACAATCATAGGCATTGCTAAATATCCACTTAAACTACACAATTCCTCTTCATGCCTTCAATATTATACTTACTCAATTTTTTTTTGTTAAAGTAATGTTGAGTAATATGTCCCTACCTCTCATAAAAGTACTTTGATTCTCACTAATCAAACAAGGAAGTGCCTCACAAAGTCTTGCACAAATCAATTTATTTATCACCTTCTAAACTGCTAAACAACAAGCAATTAGCCTATAATCAGTTGCAAATTGAGGTAAATTTAACTTAGGGATCAAAGATATTACAGCTCAGTTCAAGGCTTCTGGAATTTTCTCTCCTCTGAAGAAAATATGTGCTACCCCTACCATACACTCTCAAACAACCTCCCATGTAGTTGTAAAATATTGAATTGTACATATCCATCTCTCCCAGATTTTTTTAGGATGGATACCCCAAAGTGCGTTCTTAGTTTCCTTTTCACCAATTATATAAGTTAGAGTTTCTTGTTGTTGTCTGCTTAGAACTCCACCCAATGTAGACAAGTCCTCCTCCAAATGAATCATTTGTATCCCAATAAGCCTCCACATGACTCTCAAAGTGATTCTTCAAGTGCATTTCAATCTAATCTAGTTTGACAACAATCTACCACCATCTTTGATGTTTACAATCTAGTTCTTGTACTACCTTGTCCTCATATATGCATATAACATTTTGGTAGACCTATCCTTTTTATGAAGCCGTTGTACAATTTAGCTCTTTATTGCAAGTATTTGTATTTAGCCTCCTCTAGTTCATCAAGCCCTTTCCTAGCATCAAATTCCACATTTTGCACATTTTTCATATCTTGGTTCTTCATTAAACCTCTCTTGTGCCAATTCTTTGTGGGAAAACGGATGATGCAAAACATGTGTTTGACTTTTTCTTTAAGGAGGTTGTGCGTTCACATGGGATACCTGCAAGCATAGTGTCTGATAACGACGTTAATTTCTTATCCTACTTTTGGAATACACTGTGGAGGAAATTGGGTACGAAGTTGCTATTTTCAACTACAAGTCGGCCACAAACTGATGGGGCAAACAAAGGTTACCAATGTACATTGGGAACTCTTCTTCGTGCCTTAGTTCAAAAGAAGTTGATGAATTGGGAAGATTTCATTTTGATAGTAGACTTTGGTTATAATTGAACTATTCATTCTGGTACTTATTCATCTCTATTTGATTTTTTTTGGGTTTCCTAACTATTACTCCACTTAATCTTATTCCTTTGAATTTCAATATGTTAGGAACCATGAGGAGAGAAGAAGATTGATTTCGTGAATCAACTACTCCTTCCGTTCCAGATCTATTTTTGCACTATTTCTATTTTAGTTAATCCCAACTGAATTTACATTATCACTTTACTTACTATTTTTGGACTCGTTTTGCTATTCCTTTATTCACCTTAGGCCCAATTTCTAAAATCTTAATCCCCACTTATTAGCCCAAACCTAACTCAAACCTATAGTTTTTTTTTGAAGTAGAGATTTATATTTCATGAAGAATTTGTA